>CAMRHE010001276.1:0-146440 GCA_947044405.1 Leptodactylus fallax
GTAGATGATGTTTGGTCTCTTTTTGTAGACCTTGGACATGAGGTGAATAGTTGGTCACTGGTTATATGATGTACATACTGGCCTATCATTGAGATTTTTTGGCTCCTTAGTGTACAGTGCTGGAAACAGATGGTTCTATACCCCGTATAGCGGCCAGGCGCTGTTACTGCAGCTCAGCTGCTTTTGACATCAACCAGGGTTTTTTGGCCTTGGGTCATGTGACTGGAACCAGCACCCGACCCCCGAATCACCTCTCCATCCTCCTCTCCTATCTTTACGTGACATCAGCCAGCCCCCCAGCACAGGTAACTAGGAGTGAACACGAGAGAGGAGGTGGTTGGAACCAGCTCAGAATCCCCTGGTTCATCTGAAATAGAAGTTGGGGAATTAAGTGCTGAAAGCCTCTCCAGAGAACCCCTTACCTAAAATAGGTAAATATGGGAGCTCAAATATAAAGAAACAGTACCAACCTATCAGCGATCCCTGCCCCTCCAGTTCTGACTCTGAGTCCTTGCTTTTTTCCACTTCCTGGTATCTCTTGACACACAGGAAATACTTAGAGATACCCATTTAGCCAATCACTGGCCAATATGGTGGCCTCCTCAGCTAGTGGTTCCTGTATGATGAGAGACAACAGGAAGTGGGGAGAAGCACGGACTTGGGCAGCTTTACTGCACAGAGGGAGAAACAAGTAAAGATTTCTTATATTAGAGGCCCCATGTTGAGCTGTTTTCAGTAGTTTTTTTTTATTTACCTGGAAAACCCCTTTAGTACTCACTGACTGTAAACTATTAACCCCCTTGCTTAACATAAACCTCAGGAGTGACCACTAAATAAATACAGACCCCTGACAGCCCCCTAAAATAAGAAAAGCCACAGAACAAAAGTCCAAACCACCAAATAAATGGAGAGCTCAGTCCAGATCCCATTAATAAAGACATGAGACCTTTAACCCCTTTTCATCCCCTCCACCAACTCCAGTTTTTAGGGTTCACACGGAGGAATCCGTGGAAGATTCCGCTCCGAATCTACCTTCCATTGTCTTCAATGGGACGCAGAGATTGCAGCAGGTTGCGGAAAAAATAAGCGTCCTGCTCAATCATTTATATGAGCCAAATCAGCAGAGGAAAGCCACAACGGGATGCTCTGCATCGGCACTCGGTCACGGCAATCCCACAGCCGAATACGGTGGTGGAAATTCTCTTCATTATCTGCCGTGTGAACCTAGCCTTAGTGTCTGTTAATAGGCTCCGCTCTACTGATTCTAGTAGAGTTGGAATTTTTTTTTCTAGCCCCCATCATTACCGAGTAATCGCTGCTGTTAGATTTGATGCCTGATATGCTACTTAGTCTCTGTACCGTCAGGTAGGCAGTGTCAGGCAGGAGCAGGAAAGGGGGCGTGGCTTAGAGCTCCAAACACCTAACAGTATAGATTCTTAGTATAACTATCAGCAACCAAAACTAACTGCACTGATTGCTCGACAACGGTGGGGGCTAGAGAGAAAAATCCAACTGTGCCCGAATAAGAGGAGAGAACGTTATTAAATGATCCAAAGAGATGCTACATTTTACTAAATCTGTTACAAATAGCAGAACCATCACCTCCAGCAAGAGAGACATTAATAATACTGCATAGGACGAATCCCTGGTCTGTATCCCCAGAATATGAGAAAACATCAGAAAAGAGAAGGGACGTGTCTAGAGAGAAGATGCTCCAAGTGCTTCCCCCTCCTCCAACACACAGTTCCATGTAAATACATCACTCCCTCCCTTCATCCTCCTCCAACAAACAGTCCCATGTAAATACATCACTCCCTCCCTTCATCCTCCTCCAACAAACAGTCCCATGTAAATATATCACTCCCTCCCTTCCTCCTCCTCACATGCAGTCCCATGTAAACCCCTCTGCTCTTACCCCACAGCCTCTCTCTCTTCTCTTCAGCACAGTTCACACATTGTCCTGTCTAGTATGGAGTTGCTCCTGGTAGATGTGATGTCACAGGAAGGGGCGTGTCTCTCTGAGGAGGGCGGGGTCTCTTGTATCACAGCTCTGTGCTCTATAGAGGAAGCGGGAGCCGAGCCTGTGTAGGTGGAAAACAGAAATCAGTGAGGACTGGGTGATGAAAGGGGAGTGATAGGATTGTTTTACATGGGACTGCATGTTGGAGAAGGCTGAGGGGGAGGGAGTGATATATTTACATGGGACTGAATCCTGGAGGGTCTGGGGGATTGGATTGATGTTTAGGGTGGGATAGGAGTCCCTGGGGTGCTACCTGTGTATTGGAGGGCCCCTGGGGTCTTGCCATCTATGTGTTGGGAGGAGGGGCGCTGCCGCCTGTGAGGATGCCGTCTGTGTCCTGGAGGAAGTCCGGTCCCTGGGGCGCTGCTGCGGGTTCGGTCTTGCAGCTCTGTTGTTTTCTTTCCACTGAACATGATTACCTCTGCCAGTGAGGACTTCTGGCAAAAGAAAACAGCGGAGCTGCAGGACCGGACCGTGCTAGGAAGACACCGGAACACAGGGGACAGGTGAGTAGGTTTTTCTTGGGGGGGGGGTGTTTTCCACCTCCTTTAGACTAATAATAATAATAAAAAAAAAATATGCTGGACAACCTCTTTAAAGAGAACCTTTCATGTCCTCAGACACATGCAGTTTTATATACCGCTAGAAAGCTGACAGAGCGCTGTCGGTTTTCCCGATATGTGCCCCGGGGCTGAAGATATCGGTGCAATTAGCTTTCTGCCCCATTATCAGAAGGGTTTTCCTGACAGTCTAGCTGGGCTGTGAGGAATGACCCCCCTTGACTGTACTCGTCCATAGCCCTGTACTGGGGGGGGGGGCATTCCTCACAGCTCAGCGTTATATCTATCAAAAATAGATACACATGATCACATGATGCTTTTGGATCAATGGAAACTCGCGGTTTCTTCAGTTTTGACATACACACAGCTTTACACCAGGTTTTCATAGCAACCAAGCTATTTATGACCTGTATTAATCAATAGCAGTTTGCAGGTCCTTAAATATTCAGTCGTAGAAAATTTTTTAAACACACACACACACAAACGACATACAAAACAGACTAGAGCAAAACTGGCCAATTCTTATGGGGCCACTACACAAACAAAAAATTAAATATACCCATGCGAAGCCGAGTCCTTCTGCTAGTTTTTAGGGAGGGTCTAACATGGTGGAGAGCCAGTAGTCATTCTTCTGCTGAATGGTGACAATTCAGCTATCACTTCACAAGCAAATGAGCCTGCATCGGTCCATTTGCGCAAGTGACTCCAAGGGACTCCCTGTATCCATCTCTACTGCATACTGCCACGGTGTGTCTGGGTCATCTGCCATGTCCTCCTCATCTCCCTCTTACTGTTCTGGTTGCCCCTGCTCCTCCGCTCTACCCATTTGGCTACACATTGCTTGTGCTCCAATGTCTTCCTCATCCTCCTCCTCCTCCAGTTCAGCCCCCACAGGGCCCATGTGGCCGTGAGATGTAGGCACCACATCTCCAGTCCCCTGACCTGCCAGATTCAAAAGCATCTTTTCCAGGATGTGAGTCAGTGGAGTGACGCTGTTCATCCCGTAGTCATGGCGACTGACTATCAAAGTGGCCTCCTCAAAGGGAACGAGCAAACGGCAAGTGTCACACATGAGCTGCCACTGGCTAACATTAAAGTTACACAGGGGAGTGCTTCTGTCCGCTTGGATCATCAAGAAATCGTTTATGGCTTTTCTCTGTTCATATAGTCGATCCACCATATGGAGGATTGAATTCCAAAGGTGGAAATATCACATATCAGCCTATGTTGTGGGAGGCCATTCTGCCACTGCAGCTCAAGGAGGGTGTGCTTGGCGGTGTACGAGTGGCTGAAGTGCATGCAAAGTTTCCTTGACATTTTTAGGATCTCTTGCAGATGGGTGGAACACTTAACGAAATGATTGACATCCAGATTGAACACGTGCGCCATGCAGGGCACATAGTTCAGCCCTCCTTGATGCAGCGCAGACACCATGTTCTTCCTGTTGTCAGTCACCATGGTTCCGATTTTAAGTTGTCTTGGAGAAAGCCAGGATTCGATTTATTGATGAAGGACACTTCGTTCGACCAGGCAAACGAGGTGTAGTACAGCGTGACACCATTGTGCCCTGCATATGTGGTATGCTCGAGGAGCACTGTGATTTGTCCCTGCAGTGGAGGCTGAGGACAAAATGGAGGATGAGGCGGACATTGTTGCAGGACCAACGGCATTAGAACGTGGAGGCAGAAGCTACGCCTCCTGTCCAAGTTGCTGGTGTGTCTGGGCAGGCACCTCATTAACCCAGTGGGCCGTATATGACATATATTGTTCTTGACCGTAGTTACAGCTCCACATGTCGGCGCTGCCGTGCACATTGGCAGACACCGACAGGCTCAAGGGCTCGCCCACCTTCTCTTCTACATATTTGTGCAGGGCTGGTACTGCTTTCTTGGCAAAGAAAGGACAGCTTTGGACTCTCCAACTCAGCTCGGGACAAGCCATCAGTTCTCTGAAAAGTGCAGAGTCCACCACTTGGAAAGGGAGGAATTGCAGCACCAGCAACTTGGACAGGAGCACGTTCATCTTCTTCACCATTGGATGATTGCACGCATACTGTTGTCTCTTTAAAATTGCTTCGGTGATGGATTGCTGATTCAATGACTGACTATGAGGAGGAGAAGTATCAGAAGCATCAGGACCAGCAGATGATGGGAAGGACATACAGCTTCCTTCGGCTGAGGTGGTGGAGCCTTGACTGCCTGAAATGGGGTGCTTGCCACAGGGTGATGCAATGGTTGCTGCGGCAGGCTGGACCACCACATTGGAGCCACGGTTCTCCCAGGCCACTTTTTGATGACGCTGCATATGTTGACGCAGGGCTGTGGTGCCAAAATTGGCTCTCTGGCCACGCTACACCTTCTGCCCACAGATTGAACATATGGCCATGTTCACCTCCCCCGGTGGCTTAACAAACTCCCCAACCCCCTCCCACTGCTGCCACCCTGCTGTTTCGGGGGGGCGGGGGGCCCCCCCACGCTGCCACCTGCTGTTTCCCCTGTCTCATAAGCAAGCTGCCACCCTCTTCTCCTGATGACAATGAAGCTCCTTCTTCACCCGGCTGCTAATTGTGATCGGCTACATTGTCATCCACTACTGTCTGCAGGTCATTGATGTCCTCCTCAACACCAGCTCCCACGTCACGCTCCTCATCACTACTGGAGGTAGCGGCGGACGTCTCCTCCAGATCTTGGCTGAGCAGTAGCTGCTGACTGTCCTCTAGTACCTCCTCCTCACTGTACAGTGGATCTGAGCCCACAGCATAGAGTACTTCTCTAGCTGAGGGAACAGAAAAGGACAGAGGCAGGTTGAGGATAGGTGAGGGCACAGGGCCTGCTGCCAGGCTATGCCAACTAAGGGTTGTGTCTAACGAACTCACCGACTCTTGGCTGGGGGTGTCTGATGTGACTTGGGATGAATTGGATGACCGAGTCAACCAGTCTACAACATTTGGGTTGCTGGTCAAAACATGAACGCTACTTGACACTGGAAGCTGAGGCCTCTGTAAGTTACCCCTGCTGTCACGCTCCCTTACTCTGCTGCGACCTATGCCTGCGCCAGAATCATTTAGGCCTGTGGCCCTCACCTGTGCATGGCCTGTCGCTTCTCTGTTTGACATACTGTTGATGAAAAAACCTAATTGCAAAGGAAATAAATACAGGGCAAAAAGGCCTGTCATTTTCTACTTTTTAGAGAACGGCGAATATGCCCCTTATGTCTTTCCCCACTAATAAACACCTTTAAAAAAAGCGTGATAAAGGCAGAGATTAGTGGCCTGCAACTTTATACTGGGAACAAAATGGCGAATATGGTCGTTCTGTCATTCCCTTATAATAATCGCCTTGAATAAGGCGTTAGACCAGATAAGTGAAGATATTGCTGGATGATAATTTACTGTTTTTTGCTGTAGTGCACTGCAAAAGGCTTGCTGTGTTCCACCTTGAAGACACAGATATGAGTAATGAGTAGAGGTGAGTGAATTTTTCAAAAGTTCGATTCGCCAGTTCGATTCGAAGTTCCAAAAAAATTTGCTTTGATCCGAATTACTTCGCGGTGAATATCGCTAAAAAACACCTATTTCCTAGCTTCAGAGAGCCTGTATAGTGGTGTAGAACACTGTGCCTTGAAGTAACACGCATAGGAAGCCTACTGTAATAGCAGAGGCATAGCTAGCGGGGGGCAGGGGGGGGGGCGGCGGTCCGGCGACCACTGACACAGGTTACCCTCACATATTAACTGCATCGACGTCTGCATGACACCGATACAGTTGAAATACATTCTCTACTTGTACATAGCTCGTAAACCACAAGCCACTTCAGGCCTGTGGCCTACGAGCTGCCCTAAGACGTCTGCGTCCTGGCACAGACATCTGCGTAATAACGTTATTGTCCTGCGCCGTCTGCGCCAGGACGCAGGTCCTGCTTCTTCAGTAAGCGGCGGCAGTGCCGGCGGTGGAGACTCCTCCTCGGGAGATCGGAAGTAGGTGAGTAGCATCAACTTTTTTTTTTTAACTCACTTTGAGCATTGTAATTGGGGTAATACATATAAGAAGTCAATTGGGAATTTAGATAAGAGGCCATACCTGATATAAGGGGTATTAGGGGGCTTTAATAAAAGATGATATAAATTATAGTGAAAGGTCAGTGGGGGCTGTATGAATGTAAGGGGAGATAATATTAGGGAGCATTGGGGCAGTATTAAAGGGGTTTTCTAGGGAATAATAAAGTTTACTGGTAAGGATTGTATTGGGCAAATTGGAGAGGAGGCGGGGAAGGTGAAACATAAAAAAAATACTCACTTGTCTCCGGGCTACCGATGTCCGCAGCCCTCTGCTGCTGTCTGTCCAGGCACACACACGCCGCTTCCCTGCCGCAAGTCCTGCACTGCACGTGATTGGCCTGAGCAGTGGCTGGAAAAGACTTGGTCACTCATATACATGACTGGGTCCTTTCCAGCCAATATTGAGGCCACTGATGGCCTCAGCAGTCACGTATGGCATGTGTCTGAACAGACAGTGGCGGCAGACACCAGAGCACTGGGGACAGGTAAGGCTGGGTTCACATTAGCGTTCGGTTTCCATTTTTCGGGTCCACTTGGGGTTCTGAAAAACGGAAACCCAATTCGCTTGTAAAGCAATGGGGTCTGCTGGGTTTCCGCCCGGTTTCTGCTTGAACAATGCGGAGAAAAAAGTCCTGCTTGCAGGAATTTTCTTTCCGCATTTTTCCAACGGAATGGGGGACGGAATCCCTCAACGGGGTTGAAGTGTTGGTGTGAATCCAGCCTGAGTATGATTTTTTTTTATCACCTACCCCACCTCCACTGTGATTTGTCCACTTCCTGGACAACTCCTTTAAAGAGGACCTTTCATGTCTTCATGAACCTGTGATTTTATATACCGCTAGAAAGACAAAAGTTGGCTTTCCCATTACGTGCCCCGATGGAGGAGATATCGGTGCCGTTAGTTTTGGCACATATCTGTCCCTACTGTCAGAAGGGCGTTCCTGACAGTCTAGCGTCATCGCTGGGCTGTGAGGAAGGCCCCCCTGACAGGACTCTAACATAGCCTTGTACTGTCAGAGAGGGTGTTCCTTACCACCCTGCGATGACGCTGAGCTATGAGGAAGGCCCCCCTCCCCCCAGTACAACTCTGGGGGGGGGGGCATTCTTCACAGCCCAGCGGTGATGCTAGACTGTCAGGAATGCCCTTCTAACGATGGGGAGAGATCAGTGCCGAAACTAACGGCACCGATATCTCCTCCACTGGGGCACATAATGGGAAAGTCAACAGTGCACTGAATTCAGCGTAACTGGTCTTTACAGCCCTTTGTAGAAACACTGTAAGGTCACCGTATAATGATAGTGTTGGTATACCTGTTGGGGGAACACTTAGACGTGTTCGCCCCCCCTGTGCTGAACCCCTAACTACGCCTCTGTGTGGTAGTCAAACAATACTGTGAGTCTGAATGACACATAAATGACAGGCGTCGCTCTTAGAATCGATACACACTTCACTTATTAGGACAGTTACAGGGCCAAAACTGTCCAACTAACTCAAGTGTGAACCTAGCCTTACAGGTCCATGTTACTGCCAGGTAGAAAGAACTGTGCAGAGGCCCAACATCCTACTGAGGTGTCATGCATGAGCTGCCACTGGCTAACGTTAAAGTTACACAGGGGAGTACCTCTGTCCGCTTGCATCAGATCATCAAGAAATCGTTTAAGGCTTTTCTCTGTTCGTACAGTCGGTCCAACATATGGAGGGTTGAATTCCAACGGGTGGAAACATCGCATATAAGCCTATGTTGTGGGAGGTCGTTCTGCCGCTGCAGCTCATGGAGGGTGTGCTTGGTGGTGCACGAGTGGCTGAAGTGCATGAAAAGTTTCCTTGACATATTTAGGATCTCTTGCAGATGGGTGGAACACTTAAGGAAACACTTGACAACCAGATTGAACAAATGCGTCGTGCAGGGCGCATGGCTCAGCCTTCCTTGACGCAGCGCCGACACCATGTTCTTCCTGTTGTCGGTCAACATGGTTCCGATTTTATGTTGTCTTGGAGAAAGCCAGAATTCAATTTCTTGATAAAAAACACGTTGCAGTTCCTCCCCTGTGTGACTTTGTTCACCAAGGCAAACGTGGTGTAGTACAGCGTGACACCACTATGCCCTGCACATGTGGTATGCTGGGGGACCACTGTCAATTGTCCCAGCAGTGGAGGATGAGGTGGACATTGTTGTAGGACCAACGGTGTGAGAACATAGAGGTGGAAGCTGTGTCACCTGTCCAAGTTGCTGGTGTGTCTGGGTAGGAACCACATTAACCCAGTGGGCCGTATATGACATATATTGTTTCTGATCGTAGTTACAGCTCCACACGTCGGCGCTGCCGTGCACTTTGGCAGACACCGACAGGCTCAAGGACTGGCCCACCTTCTCTTCTACATATTTGTGCAGGGCTGGTACTGCCTTCTTGGCAAAGAAAGGACAGCTTTGGACTCTCCAACTCAGCTCGGCACAAGCCATCAGTTCTCTGAAAAGTGCAGAGTCCACCACTTGGAAAGGGAGGGATTGCAGCACCAGCAATTTGGACAGGAGCACGTTCATCTTCTGCACCATTGGATGATTGCTCACATACTGTTGTCTCTTTGAAATCGCTTCGGTGATGGATTGCTGATTCAATGAATAACTACGAGGAGGAGAAGTATCAGAAGCATCAGGACCAGCAGATGATGGGAAGGACATACAGCTTCCTTCGGCTGAGGTGGTGGAGCCTTGACTGCCTGAAATGGGGTGCTTGCCACAGGGTGATGTAATGGTTGCTGCGGCAGGCTGGACCACAGGCTTTACGGCAGGCTGGGGCCGTAAAGGACATACACACCTGGACAAAATTGTTGGTACCTCTTGTTTAATGAAAGAAAACCCACAATGGTCACAGAAATAACTTGAATCTGACAAAAGTAATAATATATAAAAATTCTATGAAAATGAACAAATGAAAGTCAGACATTGCTTTTCAACCATGCTTCAACAGAATTTTTAAAAAAGAAAATTCATGAAACAGGCCTGTACAGAAATTAAGGTTCCCTTAACTTAATATTTTGTTCTGCAACCTTTTGAGGCAATCCCTGCAATCAAACGATTCCTGTAACTGTCAATGAGACTTCTGCACCTCTCAACACGTATTTTGGCCACTCCTCATGAGCAAACTGCTCCAGTTGTCTTGGGTTTGAAGGGTGCCTTTTCCAGACGTCATGTTTCAGCTCCTTCCAAAGTTGCTCAATAGGATTTAGGTCAGGGCTCATAGAAGGCCACTTCAGAATAGTCCAATGTTTTCCCCTTAGCCATTCTTGGGTGTTTTTAACTGTGTTTTGGGTCATTATCCTGTTGCAAAACCAATGACCTGCGACTGAGACCAAGCTTTCTGACACTGGGCAGCACATTTCTCTCTAGAATCCCTTGATAGTCTTGAGATTTCATTGTACCCTGCACAGATTCAAGACACCCTATGCCAGATGCAGCAAAGCAGCCCCAGAACATAACAGAGCCTCCTCCATGTTTCACAGTAGTGACAGTGTTCTTTTCAAGATATGCTTCATTTTTCCATCTGTGAACATAGAGCTGATGTGCTTTGCCAAAAATTTTGATTTTTGTCTCATCTGTCCATAGGACATTCTCTCAGAAGCTTGTGGCTTTTCAACTAGTAGTTTGTCAAATTACAGTCTGGATTTTTTAAGTTACTTCTGTGACCATTGTGTGATTTTCTATCATTAAACAAGGGGTACCAACAATTTTGTCCATGTGTGTATATTGTCCTTGACCGTAGTAACAGCTCCACACATTGGCGCTGCCGTGCACTTTTGCAGACACCGACAGGCCCAAGGACTGGCCCAACTTCTGTTCTACATATTTGTGCAGGGCTGGTACTGCCTTTTTGGCAAAGAAATGACAGCTTGGGACTCTCCACCTCGGCTCGGCACAAGCCATCAGTTCTCTGAAAGTTACAGAGTCCACCAATTGGAATGGGAGGGACTGCAGCGCCAGCAACTTGGACAACAGCACGTTCATCTTTTGCACCGTTGGATGAGTGCACGCATACTGTTGTCTCTTTGACATCGCTTCGGTGATGACTGGCTACAAGGAGGAGGAGTAGCAGGAGCATCAGGACCAGCAAATGATGGGATATACATACAGCTTCCTTCGGCTGAGGTGGTGGAGCCTTGACTGCCTGAAATGGGGTGCCTGCCACTGGGTGATGCAGCAGTTGCTGCGGCAGGCTGGACCACCACATTTTTGCGATGGTTCTCCCAGGCCACTTTATGGTGATGCTGCATATGTTGATGCAGGGCTTGGTGCCAACATTGGCACCCTGTCCACGTTTCACCTTTTGTCCACCTATTCCACATATGTCCATGTTCACCTCCCCCAGCGGCTTAACAAAAAACTGTCATACCGCCGAGTAGGTGATTTTACCCCCAACACTCTGCACTAACTGACTGCTACCGCCACTGCCTCTGTGAACCCCTGCACCACTGCTTTCGGGCAGGTAGGCTCCTGCGAAGCGGGTGGTCTACCCTGGATATGTTTGGCTCCCGACCTCCCACTGCTGCCACCCTGCTGACTCCTTGCCACACTACCGACTTGCTGGCTCCGCCACTGCCTAATGCGCAAGCTGCCACCTTCTTCTCCCGATGATGATATAGCCCCTTCATCAACCGGCTCCCAATTGCGATCGGCTACATCATCATCGAGTACTGTCTGTACATCACTAATGTCCTCCTCAACTGTCTCTGAGCCAGGAGCCTGAATGCTTGCAACACCAGCTCCCACACCACTTTTCTCATCACTACTTGCCCACCTACCGAAGGAAGCAGCGGATGTCTTCTCCAGACCTTGGCTGGGCAATAGCTCCTGACTGTCCTGTAGTAGCTCCTCCTCACTGTATAGTGGATCTGAGCCCACAGTATAGAGTACTTCTCTGGCTGAGAAAACAGAAAAGGACAGAGGTAGGTTGAGGACACGTGAGGGTACAGGGTGTGCTCCCGGGCCATGCCAACTAAGTGTTGTGTCTGACGAGCCCACTGACTCTTGGCTGGAGGTGTGTGATGTGACTTGGGATAAAGTGGATGACCGAGTCAACCATTCTATAAGACACAACCGCTAGCTGACACTGGTAGCTCAGGCCTCTGTAAGTGACCCCTGCTGCCACGCCCCCTTACTCTGCTGCGACCTGTGCCTGTGCCAGAAACATTTAGGCCTGTGCCCCTCCCATGTGCAGGGCCTGTCACTTCTCTGTCTGACATACAGTTATATCAAATAAGTAAATGAAAATGAAAATAATACAGGACAAAAAGGCCTGTAATTTTCTACTTACAACACAACGGCGAATAATCCCCTTATTATTTTCCCCAATAATAGTCCCCTTCAAAAGGCATCATAAAAGATTACTGCACAGATTACTGGATAAGAATTATGTTTTTTTGCCAGTTGTTCACGGAAAAAGGCCTGTAAATTTCTACCTTGAAGACAATGGCGAATAAGCCCCTTTATTATTTTCTCCAATCATAAACACCTTGAAAAGACGTTATAACAGATTACTGTATAAGAATTCAGTTTTTTGCCACTACTGTACTTCAAAAGGCCTGTAATGTTCTACCTTGAACACACAGGTATGATCTATTGCAAACCTGCAATGAGTGCTGCAATGTGTAGTACGATTGTTGCTATTACCGACTGTAAAATACACTACGCTTTAGTGAAATTCTTACTCACGTGTTGACCCATAAGGTAACATTATTGGAGGTTTCAGCTTCTTATAAAAACATAGAAATTTATTGAAGTCTTCATGGAAAAATAGATACAGGGAAAACTTCCAGCATAACAGAATATCAGTAAACATCTTATCAGTTTACATCATGGAAGAATTTCATAGTTAAGTTTCTTCAAGTTGTTCTCCTGCAGACATCTTGGTTCATGCTTATTCATTTATGTGTGTTGGTCTTCTGTAGGACAATTCTGCCATCCTTCCAAGGTGACAGAGGAAGTAAGATGTTTAGTAGAGGGCAAAAGGCAATTCAAAACTCTACACACCTTCACTGGTGCTCTCCTCAAGGAGAGATGTTCCCGTCCCTAAGCCACTCATTGCCTCCCACAAAGCCAGCCAGGTCACTTTGCTCTGCACTGATGAGGGACAAAAACCCCGAAATGGCGCTGTATGCAGATAAGTGAAATTGGCTTGGCTAAAATCCCGTTTGCTGTCTCAAGACTCGGTGAGTCAAAAGCAAATTGAGGATTTGTTACATCCAACAGAGGGCGCATGAGCTTCCCAGCTCCTTTTCCCATAATGCCTTGTGATATGTAGATGCTTAGTAGAGGGCAAAAGGCCATTCAAAACCCTACACACCTTCACTGGTGCTCTCCTCAAGGAGAGATGTTCCCGTCCCCGGGTTAAAGTAAGACCCAGACATGTGTGTCTGTCAATCATTTATATTTATGAGTGGGGGGGTTCCACAATATCCTTATATTTTTTTCTCCTTTTTTTGGAAAATATTAGAATAGTAAAACAAAACAACACCCGAGTAAGAAGGGTGTTGGGAGGAGGGAAATAGGCCTTACAGGTGGTGAATAAAGAAAAAAAATAAAAAAAAATAAATATTTCTTTTTGGGGTGAGAAAAAAATTTATAAAAACTTAAAAGAAAAATATAAAAAAAAAAAAAAAAAAAAAAAAAAAAAAAAAAAATTTTTTTTTTTTTTTTTTTGGGGGGAATATTTATTAATAAAAAAAAAAAAAAAATAAAAAAAAAAAAAAAAAAAAAAAAAAAAAAAAAAAAAAAAAAAAAAAAAAAAGGGGAAAGGGGGGAGAAAGGGGAAAGAAGAAAAGAAAAAAAAAAAAAAAAAGGAAGGGGGGGGGTGGGGGGTGGTGGGGTGTGGGTGGTCATCTCTGTTCTGACTCAATAGCTTGGCTGCAAGTGTGAGGTTGTGAGAGTGTCCTGTAGTCTCTATGCTAACCAGCAATTTACACCAAGATATTTATCAGATAGTGTTCAACTCAACTGAGGAGGCGTAGATAAGATTCCAGATGCTTTAATCCAGGTAAATCTTGTAAAACCTCATACAGCAGTAGGTGAAAAATGATGAAATACCAGGAGCTGAGCAGACATGTTGCTTACAAAGAAGTGAAACTAAACTGAGAGGAGAGAGAGAGAGAGGAGGAGCTACAGCATCACAGCTAAGGATACAGAGAGAGAGAGAGGGGACAAACTACAAAGACAAACAGTATCACAGATACATGTCAGTGAATTAAACCAAATCCTGGGACATGACACTCCCCGCCTGAAATCTTTAGATTTCACTGAAAACAAACATTAAATGTCCTGAGATGTCCATAAGGTCCTCTTCAAACCTGAAAAACAAAAAAGAAACATGCACAACAAACAATAATCAACAGTTAGTCCAAATAAACCAATCTTCAGGTCGGGAAGCCGCAATTTGCCAACACCTCCACCGACCCACACTGTAATCCACAAGAACACGGTTTTAGTTCATGGAAGGAAGCTCCCCGCCATGAGCTGTGAATGGTGTCCTTATCTTCTTTTATGTGACGTCTCCTCTTGGAAGAAGAAGCACCAGTTCATTAATTGGGCGGAAGAAAACTCGCACTGAGCCTTCCTTGGTTACCTTGACCTCCACTTTCCGAGTCTTCCCATCATCACTAGGGACAACTTTAGTGATGAGACCCATAGGCCATTCATTCCGATGGACTTCTTTATCCCTTAGAAGGACGAGGTCACCCACCTGGAGATTAGGTTTTGAGGTCTGCCATTTGTGACGGCTCTGTAGCATGTGGAGGTACTCTGTTTTCCAGCGGTGCCAGAACACATTGGACAGGTGTTGAACTTGTTTCCATTGGCGTCTGTAAATGTCACTGTGATCTAAGGTACGTGGAGAGGTAGCAGCAGTACCAATTTTCTGAGTAAGAAGCGTTGCTGGGGTTAAGATAATTGGAGATTCAGGGTCTGAAGATACTGGGACAAGTGGCCTTGCATTGATTATCGCAGACACTTCAGCAAGAAAGGTTATTAACGTCTCATGGGTAAGCAGTGTCGACTTGTGGTCCATCAACATAGAGTCAAGGATTCTGCGTGTGATCCCAATCATACGTTCCCAGGAACCTCCCATATGGGATGAATGTGGAGGGTTAAACGTCCAAGTGCACCCATTGTTGGATAAGAAGTTGTCTAACTGCAGTTCTTTGCAGGCTCCAACGAAGTTAGTGCCACAGTCAGACCTCAGTTGTTTCTCAGCAGGCAGTGGAGTGTTCCAGTCCATGTTCTCAGTGGTAAGCTGTCTTAGTAGTATCTTGCCTTGAATGGTGATGGGAGCAATGAAACCAAGAGGATCATAAATGCTGTTCACAACAGATAAAACTCCTCGTTTGGTGAAAGGTTTGTCACAAGAAGACACTTGGAATGTGAATGTGTCTTGTTCAGTGTTCCATAGCAATCCTAGGCTGCGTTGCATAGGAGGAGTATCAGAACTGAGATCAAGATCCTTCAAGTTGATTGCATGATCATCAGAGGGAAATGCCTTCATTACCTCCATATTGTTGGAGATGATCTTGTGAAGTCTGAGGTTAGCTACAGACAGCATTTCCTGTGTTCTAGAGAGGAGATCGATCACTTCTTCACTTGCAGGTAAGGATTTAAGACCATCATCAACATAGAAGTTCCTCTCAACAAACTGACGAGCATCAGAGCCATACTCTTTCTCACCTTCTTGGGCGGTCCTTCTCAGTCCATAGATCGCTACTGCAGGAGATGGGCTATTGCCAAAGACATGTACCTTCATCCGGTAATCTATGACTTCATTGTTGACATCATTGTCCTTATGCCATAGGAACCTGAGATAGTTTCTGTCATCATCCTTAACAATGAAGCAATGAAACATCTGTTGGATGTCGGCCATCACTGCAACTGGTTCCTGTCTGAAACGGATTAAGACTCCTATGAGGCTGTTGTTTAGGTTAGGACCAGTGAGGAGCAGGTTGTTGAGAGAGACGCCTTCATACTGAGCACTAGAATCGAACACGACCCTGATTTGGTCAGGTTTGCGAGGGTGATACACGCCAAATGATGGAAGGTACCAGCATTCTTCTCCTTCCTTTAGTGGAGGTGCAGGTTCTGCATGATCTCTCTCAAATACCTTCTGCATGAAACCTACAAAGTGTTCCTCCATCTCTGGTTTCCTCTTGAGGGTACGTTTTAAAGAGGAAAATCTAGAAACTGCTTGCTTCAGATTGTTTGGTAGTTTTGATCTCGGGGAGCGGAAAGGTAAAGGTGCTACCCAGCTGTTGGAATCATCTTGAATGAATTCCTTGTCCATAAGTTTGAGAAATTCTTTATCAGCTATAGCCGGTGCCAGCTTGTTGTCATCACTTGTTGTATTGAACACTGTTAATCCAAGGGTGTCGTCCCCAGGCAGGAAAGTATTCACGTTGTCTCGGTGATTATGCAGCCACTTACTGTTGCTTATCTTCTCTTTCACTTGGAAGTGATGTGGACATGGCTGAAAACAAGTGCTGCGACCATTTGGTAACATATGTGTCTTAAATGAAGAAATATTGGTGGGCCTTTTCATCCTACCTATGCAGACGTTGCCAATGATTACCCATCCTAGATCGAGGCGCTGGGCAAATGGTGCATCATGTGGTCCATTAATTTGCTGGCGTATTTTGTGCAGTCTGAGAATGTCTCTACCTAGCAGAAGTAGAATGTCTGCATTTTTGTCAAGGGATGGTATTTCACTGGCTATAGCCCTTAGATGAGGGTGCTGGAAAGCCGCCTCTGGTGTGGGTATCTCTTCTTGGTTTGATGGTATCTGGTTGCACTCAACAAGTGTGGGCAAAGGTATCTCCAAATTGCCCTTGAGAGAAGCTATTACGAGACCACTGGCCCTTCTTCCAGAAACCTCTGATATGCCACTACAAGTACCCAAGGTATACGGATAAGTATCACCCTTTAAGTTAAACAGATCAAAGAGTTCTGACCTTGCAAGTGAGTGGTTGCTCTGGTCGTCCAAGATGGCGTACACCCTCAGAGCCCTTTCTGGTTGGCCCTTGGGGTATATATTGACTAGGCATATCCTTGCACAGGACTTGTCACAAAGGTCTTCTCCGCAGACTTCTGTACATGAGGAAGATACTGTGGTAGTATTTGCTGCTTGATCTGTGTTCTCCCCGCCATGCTTAGTTGGGGAAGGGGAACCTCTAGGTGGTGTGGCACTAGGCTGGGCTGGATGAAGAGCTTGTACATGGTCCTCACTGCCACACTCTATACACTTAATAGCAATTTTACAGTCTCTAGCAACATGTTCAGTAGAGGAACAACATTTGAAACATATCCCTAGTTTCTTAAGAAGCTCTCTACGTTCCTGGATTGGTTTCCTCCTGAAGCCAATACACTTCTTGAGGGGATGAGGCTTCTTGTGAATAGGACACAGACGGTTAGGATTTTCTACCTTTTCGTCTTGGTTGCTGTTGCAACTGCTTTCTTCTGGTGCTGATGTAGGTATAGGAAGAATATCAGTCTTTTTCACCGAAACTGGGCCTCTGCGGTTTCTGTAGTTAGAATGTGAGCTGTCATACTTAATAGGAGGTGAACCAGGAACACTGGGATCCCCATAGGAAAAGCTTGGGTCATTCTTGGATTCTGCAATGTTCTTGATAAACTCACAGAAGTAGGAAAATGGAGGAAAGGAGACTTGATTCTCATTTTTGTATCTTGACCCAACTGTGGTCCACCTTTCTTGAATATTATATGGCAACTTGGTGACTATCGGGTTTACCCCACGAGCAGTGTCCAGGTAACTGAGGCCCGGTAGGAGAGTGTCCGCCTTAGCCAGTAGGAGCTCCATGAGTAGGTCACTAAGTTCTTGAAATTTCTGATGATCCTTACCAGATATCTTTGGAAACCCTTGGAACCGTTTGAACAGAGCATTCTCTATTGCTTCAGGACTGCCATAGGTTTTCTCCAGTCTTTCCCAAGCAGCGGTAAGGCCTGCTATGGGGTTGTAAATGTGGACGGATCTGAGTCTTTTAGCACGTTCTGTGGACTGTGGGCCAAGCCACCGGATAAGCAAATCTAATTCTTCAGCTGCAGTAATGCCAAGGTCACTAATTGCAGTTTTGAAGGCACATTTCCAGCCTCTGTAGTTCTCAGGTTGGTCATCGAACCTTGTGAGTCCAGTCTTAGTAAGCTCACGGCGAACCATGTACCTTGCAAACTCTGACATGTCTGTTCTCTCTGACTTTAAATATTGAGTTGCTGGCTGAGTAGCGGTGATTACGTTGTTAGTGGGGTTCTGGTTAACAGAGGTAGGTAGCGTAGGGGCTGCGTAGGCATTCAGCCTAGGAGCTAGCTTAAAGTCCATAGGTTTAGCCACATATGGATGTGAGACTGGACGGTTGTTTGCAGTCTGGTGGTATGGTGTCACATTGGTGTTTACCTGAGTATCAGTATATTGCATTTGCTGAGGTGCAAGGCTTTGGGAATCCATGAAGGAAGAAGAAACTGGATGCTGGACAGGCAGGGCATTGTACTGACCTTGAATGCGGTGTGCTGCAGAAGATACTGTGCCCTGTTGCTCAGGAGAAATGTCGTCCCTGACAGGAACATTTGTGGCAAATAGGGATTCACTGCTTTGGCTTAGTACATAGTCTCTTGTGCGCTTGAGGGGATCCTCTGCTTCCACATCACACAAACTGGTGCTGTCGCTTTCACTTCCACTGATGGCCTGTTCTAAAATGCTTAACCTTGCCATGGCTGCAGCGTGCTCATTCTGTTTCTCTAGAGCCTCTAGTTCTGCCCTTTTTTGAGCTGCATTAGCTTCCATTGCTGCTGCATTAGCTTCCATTTCTGCTTTCTGTTGAGCTGCCTTAGCTTCCATCGCTGCTTTCTGTTGACCCTTAGCTTCCATCTCTGCTTTCTGTTGGCTGCCTTAGCTTCCATCTCTGCTTTCTGTTGTGCAAAGGCTGCCTGTATCTTAGTAGCTTCCGCCTCTGCACGTGCTTTTATAAGTTGCTCACTGAGTGTGGAAGATTTTGAGGAACGTGACTTAGATGTACGCTTTGAACGCTTGGTAGACTCAGAAACGTGGGATGCCATTTCCTGCAGTTGCGCAATTCTTGCCTCTGTCCTTAACTTAGTTTCATGTACTAAGCTGTCTCGTTCTGAATTGAGATGCTGGAAGCTTTGCAATTCAGCTAAAGAATCGTCTGTATGAAATTTCCTCAATATGCTTTCATAGTCCTCAGCTTTCATTTTATAATGTCCATGCATAGCACAAAGCTGTCGCAGAGCTCCCTCTAGTGGTGATACATGGTATGCAGGCAAGCACATGGCAGACATCTTAGTCTGTATTTTCCGCCACCATTTTGAGAGTTCACAGGAAAGTTCATGCTTTAAACCTTCTAGATTGTCTCTAACCTGTTTAATTGAGCGTCTAGCCTTCTCACTGGGCTGCAGACTGAGGTCCATGCTACCTTGTGCTTCAGGGTGCCCTTCAGCCATGATGCAACTCAAACAGGATAAATATAACTTTGCTGGAGTGAGATGGCTGCTTGCTAGAATCTTCTTATGCTGAGGGAGTCTGAGCTGCAGATGCAACTTACGCAATGCTGATTCCTTCTGGCTTCAGGTAACTTGCTGTGACTGACTGTATGTCAGAAGTTGGTGAACTGTCTTACAGCCGTATCTGGCAGTCTTTATGCATCATTTTTCACTGTTCTGACTCAATAGCTTGGCTGCAAGTGTGAGGTTGTGAGAGTGTCCTGTAGTCTCTATGCTAACCAGCAATTTACACCAAGATATTTATCAGATAGTGTTCAACTCAACTGAGGAGGCGTAGATAAGATTCCAGATGCTTTAATCCAGGTAAATCTTGTAAAACCTCATACAGCAGTAGGTGAAAAATGATGAAATACCAGGAGCTGAGCAGACATGTTGCTTACAAAGAAGTGAAACTAAACTGAGAGAGAGAGAGAGGAGGAGCTACAGCATCACAGCTAAGGATACAGAGAGAGAGAGGGGACAAACTACAAAGACAAACAGTATCACAGATACATGTCAGTGAATTAAACCAAATCCTGGGACATACATCTTCTGTCATAATAGAAGGTTTAACACAATTATTTATTGTTGAAGGTTTTGACTTGTTAACTTAACATCTTTTTTTTTATATTTTTCTTTTTTTTTTTTATATTATAATATTTTCCTTTTTTTTTTTTTTTTTATTTTTTTTCTTTTTTATTTTTTCCCCCCCCCCCCCCCCCCCCTCTTTTCGTTCCCCCCCCTTCCCCCCTTTAAAAAAACCCCCCCCCTCATTTAACATTTCTACCTTTGGAACCCAGAGACGGGTCGAATGACCTTAAGGATTTAAGCAAACAACCTATAATCACCGCTTTTGTTCTGTAATTAAGGCCATTACTGTCACACCACAGGATTTACAATAGGCTGCTGTGGGGGGCTGCGTGTGTGTGTGTGTGTGTGTGTGTGTGTGTGTGTGTGTGTGTGTGTGTGAGTGGCATGTCCTTCTTGTGTGACTCACTCAGTAACTGCGATTTTTTTGCGATTTTTATTTATTTATTTTTTTTTCTGCACCCATTGACTTGAATCTAAATATACAAAAATGTAAATATACAAAAGAACAACTGTTATTTGTTTCCATGCTTTTTATTTTTATGAAAATAATAAAAAAAATACAAGGAATAAAACAATTCCACACATATTTACAATAGGCTGCTGTGGGGGGGCTGCGTGTGTGTGTGTGAGTGGCATGTCCTTCTTGTGTGACTAGCATTTCAGCACTTACTCAGCAGTCTGTCTGCACTGTCGGAACATACCTGGCACTGCCTGGGTATGTCCCTGGTACATTTGCCACACGTGTATTTGTAGCAGTCAACACATCTCTCAGTTGCACAATTGTTCGTGCATCGATGGTTGACCTGACACTTCGCCCTTTTGCCAGGGCTGGGTGTGGAAGGTTGTTGCCGAAGGAGTTTCTCCTTGCATGCCTTCTTTTCAGTCACATGAGAGCCACCTAACTCTTTTGCAAGCTCAACCAGGAAGTCCACCCGTCTCTCCTGCACCCCAGTGCATGCCTGATAAAGAACATGAGCATTCAGTGCTGCCATGTCAATCATGTTGTAGAACACGGCGACTGGCCATCTCCGTGTTCCTGCACGCACGCTGTACTCCCGCACCATTTGGTCCATTACATCCACACCGCACTTTGTGTGGTTGTATTGTGTGACCGTGTTTGGCTTCCTTTTGTTGGTATCCTCAGTCTCAACCACGCTGTGCATGCTGCTGAGAATGTAGACGGCCTTCTTTCGTTTGGGTGCATACACTGTCAGTGTGGCACCAGTGGTTGAAAACACCTGAGTGGTGAATTCAGTGCGGTCCATCTGTCTAGCGGATTGAGGAATTTCCCGGCGACTCTTGTTGACTGTGCCGAGGATAGTGGTTTTCCGGCTAAGCAGTCGTTGTGCAAGTGACAATGATGTAAAGAAATTGTCCGTGGTTACAGTTCTGCCCTTGTCCATGAATGGTTCCATCAGCCTCATCACTACAGTTTCGGACAGTCTCTCCCCGCTGGGACGACTGGGGTCCTTGCCAAGATATGGGAGGACATTACAGATGTACTTTGATTTCAAGTCGCAAGCCACCCAAAACTTGATGCCAAACTTGTCTGGTTTTGTTGCAATGTATTGCAGAAAACAGCAGCGAGTCTTTGACGGGAAAAGCTGTTCATCAATAGTGATGTGTCGACCAGGGTTGTAGGATGCGATGCAGTTGGTGACAAACGATCTCCACACATCGGAGATTGCAGCAAACTTATCGGTCTCCACTCGCTCACTGCGTGTGAACATGTCATCAAAGCGTAGGTGTTGCATGATGTCTTGGAAGCGGTTTCGGGTCATAGTTGCAATGATCCTTGGGTTTGCTAGGTTTGCTGACCAGCTGTCATGTAGTGATGGAACCTTGGTCACCCCCCGCAAGATAAAGACTGAAATAAATGCCATTAGTTCCGGGAGACCCATGAACCAATCCACCTGCTCCGTGTGACGTGCATGTTGAGTAGTCCATTCTTGAATGCTACGAAGGCGACTCCGGACACTTCGTCTGGCCTTAGCACTTGGCTCTCCATCTGTAGGGTACGGTTCTATTGGGGTGAAATGGAGACGTTTCCCCACTTCTACTTCACGCCACACTGTGCCATCTTTTGCGGTCTCTGTCGGCTCACTCGCCAACCGAGCTCTCTTTTTTGGTAGAGGAGGAGTCTCCTCATCTGCAAGATAAATAATTTCAAATTAACATTTTGTTTTGGTTCTAAATCAAAAAGATAGTCAGGAAATAAAAATCGGTAATTTGAAAAAATCTAACCTGAAGACAGCTCAGAGTCCGAATCCAGTTGAAGGACTATGTCTTCTCCATCTGTGTCAGAAGGGTTGGTGTTGCTCAGGATCAGTTCCAATGCCTGTTGAATGGTGTGCCTTCTCTGCATTTTGTTTCTTGTGAACAAAATAGGTGAAGCAGTCCCTTCACATCCCCCACAGCACAAAAGGCTGCATGCAAATTTGCTAAGGTGTTAGCAACCTTATGCATATTCCCAGCACAACAATGCAGCTGGGGGATGAGCAGACACACTCAAGAGCATCTTACATTCTTTTGTTTACACTCTCTTACAAGACCTGAGGTGGATCAACACAATTGCCCCCTGCAGATTCCTCAGACAATGGCCACATTTACAAATGAAAGGATGCTAATTGGAGCCATCAGAGTTGTCTGTTTGGACTAAGGGTCATTTGACCCTCTTTCAGGACTTCAAGGGGGAGCTCGAAATTTCTGGGACTTCTAGTGTTAAGTTGTTTCTTTCTGCACATCTTTTTCTTCTTGTAACTGTCAAAGTCTTTTATTAATATTTGATATCAAACTTTTTCATAATCTTGGACTTGATTGAAAATAAATTTTCCTTTGCCTAATACTTCACCCAGCTAGGTGACTTACTAACCATATAATATCACAGTGTACCATATCATTCACTCATATCATACTTATTTTTATATGCCAAATTTTAATACAATAATAACAATTATTGATATTCATATTTTATCAAATGATCACAGAATACTACTTTGGACCCCATAATATATATATATATACAGTACAGACCAAAAGTTTGGACACACCTTCTCTTTCCAAGAGTTTTCTGTATTTTCATGACTATAAAAATTGTAGATTCACACTGAAGGCATCAAAACTATGAATTAACACATGTGGAATTATATACTTAACAAAAAAGTGTGAAACAACTGAAAATATGTCTTATATTCTAGGTTCTTCAAAGTAGCCACCTTTTGCTTTGATTACTGCTTTGCACACTCTTGGCATTCTCTTGATGAGCTTCAAGAGGTAGTCACCTGAAATGGTTTTCGCTTCACAGGTGTGCCCTGTCAGGTTTAATAAGTGGGATTTCTTGCCTTATAAATGGGGTTGGGACCATCAGTTGTGTTGTTCAGAAGTCAGGTGGATACACAGCTGATAGTCCTACTGAATGGAGTGTTAGAATTTGTATTATGGCAAGAAAAAAAGCAGCTAAGTAAAGAAAAACGAGTGGCCATCATTACTTTAAGAAATGAAGGTCAGTCAGTCTGAAAAATTGGGAAAACTTTGAAAGTGATCCCAAGTGCAGTGGCCAAAACCATCAAGCGCTACACAGAAACTGGCTCACATGAGGACTGCCCCAGGAAAGGAAGACCAAGAATCACCTCTGCTGCAGAGGATAAGTTCATCCGAGTCACCAGCCTCAGAAATCGCAGGTTAACAGCAGCTCAGATTAGAGACCAGGTCAATGCCACACAGAGTTCTAGCAGCAGACACATCTCTACAACAACTGTTAAGAGGGACTGTGTGCAGCAGGCCTTCATGGTAAAATAGCTGCTAGGAAACCACTGCTAATGACAGGCAACAAGCAGAAGAGACTTGTTTGGGCTAAAGAACACAAGGAATGGACATTAGACCTGTGGAAATCTGTGCTTTGGTCTGATGAGTCCAAATTTGAGATCTTTGGTTCCAACCACCGTGTCTTTGTGTGACGCAGAAAAGGTGAACGAATGGACTCTACATGCTTGGTTCCCACCGTGAAGCATGGAGGAGGAGGTGTGATGATGTGGGGGTGCTTTGCTGGTGACACTGTTGTGGATTTATTCAAAATTGAAGGAATATTGAACCAGCATGGTTACCACAGCATCTTGCAGCGGCATGCTATTCCATCCGGTTTGCGTTTAGTTGGACCATCATTTATTTTTCAACAGGACAATGACCCCAAACACACCTCCAGACTGTGTAAGGGCTATTTGACCAAGAAGGAGAGTGATGGGGTGCTACGCCAGATGACCTGGCCTCCACAGTCACCAGACCTGAACCCAATCGAGATGGTTTGGGGTGAGCTGGACCGCAGAGTGAAGGCAAAAGGGCCAACAAGTGCTAAGCATCTCTGGGAACTCCTTCAAGACTGTTGAAGACCATTTCAGGTGACTACCTCTTGAAGCTCATCAAGAGAATGCCAAGAGTGTGCAAAGCAGTAATCAAAGCAAAAGGTGGCTACTTTGAAGAACCTTGAATATAAGACATATTTTCAGTTGTTTCACACTTTTTTGTTAAGTATATAATTCCACATGTGTTAATTCATAGTTTTGATGCCTTCAGTGTGAATCTACAATTTTTATAGTCATGAAAATACAGAAAACTCTTGGAATGAGAAGGTGTGTCCAAACTTTTGGTCTGTACTGTATATATATATATATATATATATATATATATATATATACACACTTTAGTTCAACATAATCTTGAAACAAAATGTGATTTCATTATTAATTACCATTTTATAGAGAATCACAATATTTATTCTTTGATTATAACTTAGCATAAATATACTAAACATCAATATGTTCCAATATGAATGTGTTCTCATACTTAATCATAAATTTTAAAGTACAATCACTTTACTATCCTTCTTAATAAAGAAATACCTTTATATTAAGCATTACTTTACTAAATATTATTGTACTTTTTATTAAAGACACGATATTCAACTTTATTCATTTAGTCAAAAGATAGATGAATAATACCACATCTTAAAGTTGCTTTGTCCTTTTTTTAACAACTGGCTCTTCGCAGAAAACTGTGACCTTTAACCTTTAAAAACCATTAATACTCCAAAAATAGTATAAACTGACACTTGTAAAATGTCAATACACTTCTGACTCTGCTCGGAATCAAATTTAAAAATACATCCTTTTACCTAATTAAATGTATATATTTTGGTGTAATGATTGTATCTGTATGTAAACACATTAAACAATATATGAAATAAGTATTATAAAACATAAATATTCCAAAATATGTCACATTCTTGTAAGGGAATCACTAGAGGAGCAATTCCCCAGTAGCTGCTGGAGAACTTAGGGGGGAGGGGCACAACAAGAAAGTGGACCCTAAGCTGAATCCCCCCCCACTGTCCCTGGCTAACTTGCCCGATCTGTCCTAGGTGACAGCCAGCAACTTCGTCGACAGTCCCTCCTTATAATAAGTGATAACACAGAACGCAGACAAGACGCACAACAACAAAGGGAGGTCAGCTAGCCAAGGGGTCAGTAACAATTGAGCAATGCAGTACAGAATCGAAATCCAAGAGAATAGTCAAAGGTAAGCCAGTGGTCAGAAAATCAGAAGAGCAGGTAACAAATAACAAGGAGTATAGCCAGTAAGCAAAATGCAATAGCAGGCGCCCATGGGAAGGTGAGCAAACAATAAATAGGAAGAAAGAACCCGCCTCAGACTTGATAGGAGGATAGGCTGTCAATCACAAAGGCAGGACTAAAGTTAACGCTTAGTGGAGCAGGGGGAGAGCAAGGTGAAGGAGAAGGGCGTGGTGGAAAATCAATTAAGGAGTAGAGGGAATAGGACAGTGTTCAGACAGTACAAGAAAAACCCAAAGAAAAGAATCACAACCGGGCACGCCTCCTGCGCGGCAGCGTGCGCCCGGAGGACGGCGCAAAGCCCGGACAGGCAAGGACGTTACAATTCTATAATCAGAAGTTTGCAAAATAAACAAAGAATATATCTCTTGATATAACTTCTCTTTGATCTTAATATTAATTGTCCTTTCATGAAGAAGATTAGCTTATCTCATTTACATATAAGACAATTATATTTTCCCAATCTTTGTAGGTGCTGATTGTATATAAGTGTATGTGTACATTTGTAAGAATACATAACCAGTGATACAATAAGACAATCCTTGTTATAGATCATATCCAGCTTTACACACTATAAATAATATATTTATTCTTCCTTGAGAAATTACCCCAATAAACCTTTGTCATTTTAACCAAATATATTGGAAAGCTATCTGTATTATCTTTGTCAAAAGCTAATTCTTTTACTATCTAAATATTCATGAACCAAAATGTACTACATGTCCTGGCAGCTGTCACTTACACTCAGACCTCATGTTGCTTCTGTAGCTTTAAGAACATATGAGTTTCCTTTGATGTATCTCAAATATATCTGCTATTTCTTAATGTACATTCCATATTATGGATCACATAGGACAAAAAATAAATATAGACGTCTTTAGATGTGTTATACTTTTTCTTCTCGGATGCATCCTGGATTTTTTTTTAGGCCTTTTCTAACATCACAGAACTGCAGGTAACATAAATACATGACATTGACACTTACACTTACACTACAATGGGCCCAACAGGATCACGCCACCATTTGTTCCTTGTCAATCAACTGACCACACTAACTCACACTGAGTCTCATCCTCTCAGAGTTGCATGCTCTCACACAATGGATTATACATGGAAAAGACTACATGCATATCAAGTGAGTTATAACTTATTTTAGTCTAATATGCATTGCTATTAGTCACACCATATTAATCTGTTTATCAAATTGTTAGACAATTCATGCATATATTGGGCTATAATGAATGACATCAATGAATGAACTGCTGCTTTTTCACATATGAAATATCTAAGGAGGAAAACAGATAAAATTTTAGCAAAAAATCTAATTGATATGCTAACAATTTTAACCAATGGAAAAGTTTACTTTCTTGACTTCTAATACTATATGATTATGATATTATATACATTTGTTTTGCCCTTCTCTGTATCCAGAGTGAGATGTGACTAAAATATATATCACCACTTAAGATAGTAAGAGCAAGTCACTTTTACTTGACCCTCATGTATATATATTATAATATGATGTATTATATCCCTGATATCTCCATTGCAGTTTCCTGATATCTCCATTGCAGTCTCCGCCCTTACCATAACTCCTAGGCAGTATGCCCGCTGCCTCGGGATTTTGTTTGACTCAGACCTTTCCTTCACCTCCCATATCTAATCACTCGCACGCTCTTGTCATCTCCACCTCAAAAACATCTCCAGAATCCGCCCTTTCCTTACTACAGATACACTAAAGACACTTATTGTTGCCCTGATTCACTCTTGCCTTGACTACTGTAACTCCTTACTAATCGGTCTTCCCCTTACTAAACTCTCCTCTCTACAATCTATTCTGAATGCGGCGGCCAGGCTCATCTATCAGTCTAGGCGCTACAGCAATGCCTCCGGTCTGTGCCGGTCACTACATTGGCTGCCTACAGTATTCAATACAGAATACAATATAAACTTATCCCCCTCATCCACAAGGCTCTCCATAATGCTGCACCTCCCTACATTTCCTCCCTCATACACGGGTATGTAGAAGTCTATCACCCAACCCGTACTCTCCGTTCACTCAATGACCTAAGACTAGTATCCTCTATTATCAGAACCTCCCATGCTCGTATACAAGACTTCTCCCGAGTTGCACCACTTCTCTGGAATGCTCTATCCCGGACTATCAGATTAGCCCCCAATTTCCACAGCATCAAGCGTAAACTAAAGACATATCTTTTCAGACAGGCCTATCACAACTCCTAATGTAAACCCTTCCAGTTAGAATCCCTAAAACATACCCTCCTCTGTTCACGCTCCCGCATTACCCCACAGGATATGATGCCGTATCAGACTAACTTTATATGTCCAGGCACCATCTGCATGTTAAAGGATACAACTGATGACGGCTCATACAGATTTATATATGTGTAATGACAGTAACCTCTATTACAAAATTGTCTGATCATTGTACAAGCAATGCTACCTCCGATGCCGCCCCTGCTACCTCTTGTGTCACCCCCTCTACCTCATAGATTGTAAGCTCTTGTGTCACCCCCTCTACCTCATAGATTGTAAGCACTTGTGAGCAGGGCCCTCAGTCCCAGTGTGTGAATTGACTATTTCTTTGTAATGTATCTTTTTTGTCAGTACTTGAACCCTACAAATTGTACAGCGATGCTGAATATGTTGGCACTATATAAATAACAATTATTATTATGATGTATACATATAGTATTATTATCAATATCATAATCAGGACTGTTTTATAAACATCATCACATAACTATCTGAATTATACGTGATCATTTTAGTTTCTCCTCATATGAAAGATCTATCTTTCTACAGCCTGAATAGTGCACTTGTGCAAATGTCCCAAAGCCTGCTGACTTCCTTGTGCAGTGACAGCCTAATTGTCACCATTCGACAGAGGAATGACTACTGGCTCTCCACCATGTTAGACCCTCGCTACTGGGGAAAAATGGTCCTTTTTTACACCCGCTGAGAGGGAGGACAAACTGAAATACTATAGAAACAAGCTATGTATCAAGTTGGTTGCTGCCTATCTGCGCCATCGTCCATCCTCTCGCATGTCTGACCGGGGGAGCCCTGAGCGCTCAACTTGCACTGGCATGGCAGCTGTGGGAGAGGGTGGGGGTGGTAGGAGCAGTATCGGCTCCATCATCAGCAGCCTGAGCCTAGAGTCACTGATGAGCAGCTTTCATCACCTGTATAATGAAGAAGCTGCTCATCAGCAGCTAGACACAGAGCAGAAGTTGAACCAGCAGGTGGTGGCATAGTTAGAGTGCACCCTGCCACTTGTCATCGAAGATCTGCTGGACTACTGGGCAGCCAAACTGGATTTGTGGCCGCAACTGGCTGAGTTTGTCCTGGAAAAGCTGTCCTGCCCGGCCAGTAGTGTGACATCAGAGCAGGTGTTTATTGCAGTGGGGGCTATAGTTACCCTAAGGAGAACTCGCCTGTCCACCCAAAATTTGGAGAGACTGCCTTTGTGAAGATGAATCAGGCGTGGATCAGACAGGATTTCCAACCACCAATGCCTGATGCAGCAGATTAAATGATCCATGCTGCCTCACCACACTCTGCCACTAGGTGATTGTGTGGCCTTCTAAGGCTGTTGCTACCTACACATTATATCTCCTTGCCACTCTGTGGCCTACTCACGCTGCTGCCACCTCTGCACTCTGCCAATGCGTTACTGTATGGCCTCCTCATGCCGCAGCCACTGGGTCACTGTATGCCCTCCTCATGTTGCTGTCACTTGGTCACTGTATGGCCTCCTCATGTTGCTGCCACTTGGTCACTGTATGGCCTCCTCATACTGCTGCCACTAGGTCACTGTATGCCCTAATCATGTTGCTGCCACTGGGTCACTGTATGGCCTCCTCATATTGCTGCCACTGGGTCACTGTATGCACTCCTCATGCTGCTGCCAACTTCACATTGTCACCTTGTCACCAGCAACTTGGCCAGGTGGTGCTGCTTCCGCCCTCACGTTCTCACACCGTTGGTTATGCAACAATGTCCACCTCATCCTCCACTGTTTCTTCAGCCTCCACTACTGGGACAATTGACAGTGCTCCTCCAGCATACCACTTCTGCAGAGAACAGCGGTGTAACACTGTTCTACACCTCATTTGCCTGGGTGAACAAAATCACACAGGGAATTAACTGGGTCACTGTATGGCCTCCTCATGCTGAAGCCACTGGGTCACTGTATGCCCTCCTCATGCCTTTCCACTGGGTCACAGTATGGCCTTCTCATACTGCTGCCACCACCACATTATGTTGCCTTGCCACTCTGTAGACATTTATGTGAAATCTGCAAACGAGGGTGTAAAAGGAGTGTGCTCTTTCACTCTACAGTAGGATGTTGGGCCTCTGCACAGTTCTTTCTACCTGGCAGTAACATGGACCTGTAAGGCTAGGTTCACACTTGAGTTAGTTGGACAGTTTTGGCCCTGTAACTGTCCTAATAAGTGAAGTGTGCATCGATTCTAAGAGCGACGCCTGTCATTTATGTGTCATTCAGACTCACAGTATTGTTTGACTACCACACAGAGGCGTAGTTAGGGGTTCAGCACAGGGGGGCGAACACGTCTAAGTGTTCCCCCAACAGGTATACCAACACTATCACTATACGGTGACTGTACAGTGTTTCTACAAAGGGCTGTAAAAACCAGTTACGCTGAATTCAGTGCACTGTTGGCTTTCCCGTTATGTGCCCCAGTGGAGGAGATATCGGTGCCGTTAGTTTCGGCACTGATCTCTCCCCATCGTTAGAAGGGCATTCCTGACAGTCTAGCATCACCGCTGGGCTGTGAGGAATGCCCCCCCCCCAAGAGTTGTACTGGGGGAGGGGGGCCTTCCTCATAGCTCAGCGTCATCGCAGGATGGTAAGGAACACCCTCTCTGACAGTACAAGGCTATGTTAGAGTCCTGTCAGGGGGGCCTTCCTCACAGCCCAGCGATGATGCTAGACTGTCAGGAACGCCCTTCTGACAGTAGGGACAGATATGTGCCAAAACTAACGGCACCGATATCTCCTCCATCGGGGCACGTAATGGGAAAGCCAACTGTTGTCTTTCTAGCAGTATATAAAATCACAGGTTCATGAAGACATGAAAGGTCCTCTTTAAAGGGGTTGTCCAGGAAGTGGACAAATCACAGTGGAGGTGGGGTAGGTGATAAAAAAAATCATACTCAGGCTGGATTCACACCAACACTTCAACCCCGTTGAGGGATTCCGTCCCCCATTCCGTTTGAAAAATGCGGAAAGAAAATTCCTGCAAGCAGGACTTTTTTCTCCGCATTTTTCAAGCAGAAACCGGGCAGAAACCCAGCAGACCCCATTGCTTTACAAGCGAATTGGGTTTCCGTTTTTCAGAACCCCAAGTGGACCCGAAAAATGGAAACCGAACGCTAATGTGAACCCAGCCTTACCTGTCCCCAGTGCTCTGGTGTCTGCCGCCACTGTCTGTTCAGACACATGCCATACGTGACTGCTGAGGCCATCAGTGGCCTCAATATTGGCTGGAAAGGACCCAGTCATGTATATGAGTGACCAAGTCTTTTCCAGCCACTGCTCAGGCCAATCACGTGCAGTGCAGGACTTGCGGCAGGGAAGCGGCGTGTGTGTGCCTGGACAGACAGCAGCAGAGGGCTGCGGACATCGGTAGCCCGGAGACAAGTGAGTATTTTTTTTATGTTTCACCTTCCCCGCCTCCTCTCCAATTTGCCCAATACAATCCTTACCAGTAAACTTTATTATTCCCTAGAAAACCCCTTTAATACTGCCCCAATGCTCCCTAATATTATCTCCCCTTACATTCATACAGCCCCCACTGACCTTTCACTATAATTTATATCATCTTTTATTAAAGCCCCCTAATACCCCTTATATCAGGTATGGCCTCTTATCTAAATTCCCAATTGACTTCTTATATGTATTACCCCAATTACAATGCTCAAAGTGAGTTAAAAAAAAAAAGTTGATGCTACTCACCTACCTCCGATCTCCCGAGGAGGAGTCTCCACCGCCGGCACTGCCGCCGCTTACTGAAGAAGCAGGACCTGCGTCCTGGCGCAGACGGCGCAGGACAATAACGTTATTGCGCAGATGTCTGTGCCAGGACACAGACGTCTTAGGGCAGCTCGTAGGCCACAGGCCTGAAGTGGCTTGTGGTTTACGAGCTATGTACAAGTAGAGAATGTATTTCAACTGTATCGGTGTCATGCAGACGCCGATGCAGTTAATATGTGAGGGTAACCTGTGTCAGTGGGCTCCGGACCGCCGCCCCCCCCCCCCTGCCCCCCGCTAGCTATGCCTCTGCTATTACAGTAGGCTTCCTATGCATGTTACTTCAAGGCACAGTGTTCTACACCACTATACAGGCTCTCTGAAGCTAGGAAATAGGTGTTTTTTAGCGATATTCACCGCGAAGTAATTCGGATCAAAGCAAATTTTTTTGGAACTTCGAATCGAACTGGCGAATCGAACTTTTGAAAAATTCGCTCACCTCTACTCATTACTCATATCTGTGTCTTCAAGGTGGAACACAGCAAGCCTTTTGCAGTGCACTACAGCAAAAAACAGTAAATTATCATCCAGCAATATCTTCACTTATCTGGTCTAACGCCTTATTCAAGGCGATTATTATAAGGGAATGACAGAACGACCATATTCGCCATTTTGTTCCCAGTATAAAGTTGCAGGCCACTAATCTCTGCCTTTATCACGCTTTTTTTAAAGGTGTTTATTAGTGGGGAAAGACATAAGGGGCATATTCGCCGTTCTCTAAAAAGTAGAAAATGACAGGCCTTTTTGCCCTGTATTTATTTCCTTTGCAATTAGGTTTTTTCATCAACAGTATGTCAAACAGAGAAGCGACAGGCCATGCACAGGTGAGGGCCACAGGCCTAAATGATTCTGGCGCAGGCATAGGTCGCAGCAGAGTAAGGGAGCGTGGCAGCAGGGGTAACTTACAGAGGCCTCAGCTTCCAGTGTCAAGTAGCGTTCATGTTTTGACCAGCAACCCAAATGTTGTAGACTGGTGACTCGGTCATCCAATTCATCCCAAGTCACATCAGACACCCCCAGCCAAGAGTCGGTGAGTTCGTTAGACACAACCCTTAGTTGGCATAGCCTGGCAGCAGGCCCTGTGCCCTCACCTATCCTCAACCTGCCTCTGTCCTTTTCTGTTCCCTCAGCTAGAGAAGTACTCTATGCTGTGGGCTCAGATCCACTGTACAGTGAGGAGGAGGTACTAGAGGACAGTCAGCAGCTACTGCTCAGCCAAGATCTGGAGGAGACGTCCGCCGCTACCTCCAGTAGTGATGAGGAGCGTGACGTGGGAGCTGGTGTTGAGGAGGACATCAATGACCTGCAGACAGTAGTGGATGACAATGTAGCCGATCACAATTAGCAGCCGGGTGAAGAAGGAGCTTCATTGTCATCAGGAGAAGAGGGTGGCAGCTTGCTTATGAGACAGCGGCGGAAAACAGCAAGATGGCAGCAGTGGGAGGTCGGAAGCCAAACGTGCCCGTGGTAGACCACCCGCTTCGCAACAGCCTACCTGCTCTGAAAGCAGTGGTGCAGGGGTTCACGGAGGCAGCGGCGGTAGCAGTCAGTTAGTGCGGAGTGTTGGGGGTAAAATCACCTACTCGGCGGTGTGGCAGTTTTTTGTTAAGCCACCGGGGGAGGTGAACATGGCCATATGTTCAATCTGTGGGCAGAAGGTGTAGCGTGGCCAGAGAGCCAATTTTGGCACCACAGCCCTGCGTCAACATATGCAGCGTCATCAAAAAGTGGCCTGGGAGAACCGTGGCTTCAATGTGGTGGTCCAGCCTGCCGCAGCAACCATTGCATCACCCTGTGGCAAGCACCCCATTTCAGGCAGTCAAGGCTCCACCACCTCAGCCGAAGGAAGCTGTATGTCCTTCCCATCATCTGCTGGTCCTGATGCTTCTGATACTTCTCCTCCTCATAGTCAGTCATTGAATCAGCAATCCATCACCGAAGCAATTTTAAAGAGACAACAGTATGCGTGCAATCATCCAATGGTGCAGAAGATGAACGTGCTCCTGTCCAAGTTGCTGGTGCTGCAATCCCTCCCTTTCCAAGTGGTGGACTCTGCACTTTTCAGAGAACTGATGGCTTGTCCCGAGCTGAGTTGGAGTGTCCAAAGCTGTCCTTTCTTTGCCAAGAAAGCAGTACCAGCCCTGCACAAATATGTAGAAGAGAAGGTGGGCGAGCCCTTGAGCCTGTCGGTGTCTGCCAAAGTGCACGGCAGCGCCGACATGTGGAGCTGTAACTACGGTCAAGAACAATATATGTCATATACGGCCCACTGGGTTAATGAGGTGCCTGCCCAGACACACCAGCAACTTGGACAGGTGGCGCAGCTTCTGCCTCCACGTTCTAATGCCGTTTGTCCTGCAACAATGTCCGCCTCATCCTCCATTTTGTCCTCAGCCTCCACTGCAGGGACAAATCACAGTGCTCCTCGAGCATACCACATATGCAGGGCACAATGGTGTCACGCTGTACTACACCTCGTTTGCCTGGTCGAACGAAGTCACACAGGGGAGGAACTACTCCGTGTCCTTCATCAATAAATCGAATCCTGGCTTTCTCCAAGACAACTTAAAATCGGAACCATGGTGACTGACAACAGGAAGAACATGGTGTCTGTGCTGCATCAAGGAGGGCTGAACCATGTGCCCTGCATGGCGCACGTGTTCAATCTGGTTGTCAATCATTTCGTTAAGTGTTCCACCCATCTGCAAGAGATCCTAAAAATGTCAAGGAAACTTTGCATGCACTTCAGCCACTCGTACACCACCAAGCACACCCTCCTTGAGCTGCAGTGGCAGAATGGCCTCCCACAACATAGGCTGATATGTGATATTTCCACCTTTGGAATTCAATCCTCCATATGGTGGATCGACTATATGAACAGAGAAAAGCCATAAACGATTTCTTGATGATCCAAGCGGACAGAAGCACTCCCCTGTGTAACTTTAATGTTAGCCAGTGGCAGCTCATGTGTGACACTTGCCGTTTGCTCATTCCCTTTGAGGAGGCCACTTTGATAGTCAGTCGCCAGGACTACGGGATGAACAGCGTCACTCCACTGACTCACATCCTGGAAAAGATGCTTTTGAATCTGGCAGGTCAGGGGACTGGAGATGTGGTACCTACATCTCACGGCCACATGGGCCCTGTGGGGGCTGAACTGGAGGAGGAGGAGGATGAGGAAGACATTGGAGCACAAGCAATGTGTAGCCAAATGGGTAGAGCGGAGGAGCAGGGGCAACCAGAACAGCAAGAGGGAGATGAGGAGGACATGGCAGATGACCCAGACACACCGTGGCAGTATGCAGTAGAGATGGATACAGGGAGTCCCTTGGAGTCACTTGCGCAAAAGGACCGATGCAGGCTCATTTGCTTGTGAAGTGATAGCTGAATTGTCACCATTCAGCAGAAGAATGACTACTGGCTCTCCACCATGTTAGACCATCCCTAAAAACTAGCAGAAGGACCTGGCTTCGCATGGGTATATTTAATTTTTTGTTTGTGTAGTGGCCCCATAAGAATTGGCCAGTTTTGCTCTAGTCTGTTTTGTATGTCGTGTGTGTGTGTGTGTGTGTGTGTGTGTTTAAAAAATTTTCTACGACTGAATATTTAAGGACCTGCAAACTGCTATTGATTAATACAGGTCATAAATAGCTTGGTTGCTATGAAAACCTGGTGTAAAGCTGTGTGTATGTCAAAACTGAAGAAACCGCGAGTTTCCATTGATCCAAAAGCGTCATGTGATCATGTGTATCTATTTTTGATAGATATAACGCTGAGCTGTGAGGAATGCCCCCCCCCCCAGTACAGGGCTATGGACGAGTACAGTCAAGGGGGGTCATTCCTCACAGCCCAGCTAGACTGTCAGGAAAACCCTTCTGATAATGGGGCAGAAAGCTAATTGCACCGATATCTTCAGCCCCAGGGCACATATCGGGAAAACCGACAGCGCTCTGTCAGCTTTCTAGCGGTATATAAAACTGCATGTGTCTGAGGACATGAAAGGTTCTCTTTAAAGAGGTTGTCCAGCATATTTTTTTTTTATTATTATTATTAGTCTAAAGGAGGTGGAAAACACCCCCCCCAAGAAAAACCTACTCACCTGTCCCCTGTGTTCCGGTGCCTTCCTAGCACGGTCCGGTCCTGCAGCTCCGCTGTTTTCTTTTGCCAGAAGTCCTCACTGGCAGAGGTAATCATGTTCAGTGGAAAGAAAACAACAGAGCTGCAAGACCGAACCGCAGCAGCGCCCCAGGGACCGGACTTCCTCCAGGACACAGACGGCATCCTCACAGGCGGCAGCGCCCTCCTCCCAACACATAGATGGCAAGACCCCAGGGGCCCTCCAATACACAGGTAGCACCCCAGGGACTCCTATCCCACCCTAAACATCAATCCAATCCCCCAGACCCTCCAGGATTCAGTCCCATGTAAATATATCACTCCCTCCCCTCAGCCTCCTCCAACATGCAGTCCCATGTAAAACAATCCTATCACTCCCCTTTCATCACCCAGTCCTCACTGATTTCTGTTTTCCACCTACACAGGCTCGGCTCCCGCTTCCTCTATAGAGCACAGAGCTGTGATACAAGAGACCCCGCCCTCCTCAGAGAGACACGCCCCTTCCTGTGACATCACATCTACCAGGAGCAACTCCATACTAGACAGGACAATGTGTGAACTGTGCTGAAGAGAAGAGAGAGAGGCTGTGGGGTAAGAGCAGAGGGGTTTACATGGGACTGCATGTGAGGAGGAGGAAGGGAGGGAGTGATATATTTACATGGGACTGTTTGTTGGAGGAGGATGAAGGGAGGGAGTGATGTATTTACATGGGACTGTTTGTTGGAGGAGGATGAAGGGAGGGAGTGATGTATTTACATGGAACTGTTTGTTGGAGGAGGGGGAAGCACTTGGAGCATCTTCTCTCTAGACACTTCCCTTCTCTTTTCTGATGTTTTCTCATATTCTGGGGATACAGACCAGGGATTCGTCCTATGCAGTATTATTAATGTCTCTCTTGCTGGGGGTGATGGTTCTGCTATTTGTAACAGATTTAGTAAAATGTAGCATCTCTTTGGATCATTTAATAACGGTCTCTCCTCTTATTCGGGCACAGTTGGATTTTTCTCTCTAGCCCCCACCGTTGTCGAGCAATCAGTGCAGTTAGTTTTGGTTGCTGATAGTTATACTAAGAATCTATACTGTTAGGTGATTGGAGCTCTAAGCCACGCCCCCTTGCCTGCTCCTGCCTGACACTGCCTACCTGACCGTACAGAGACTAAGTAGCATATCAGGCATCAAATCTAACAGCAGCGATTACTCGGTAATGATGGGGGCTAGAAAAAAAAATTCCAACTCTACTAGAATCAGTACAGCGGAGCCTATTAACAGACACTAAGGCTAGGTTCACACGGCAGATAATGAAGAGAATTTCCACCACCGTATTCGACTGTGGGATTGCCGTGACGGAGTGCTGATGCAGAGCATCCCGTTGCGGCTTTCCTCTGCTGATTTGGCTCATATAAATGATTGAGCAGGATGCTTATTTTTTCCGCAACCTGCTGCAATCTCTGCGTCCCATTGAAAACAATGGAAGGTAGATTCGGAGCGGAATCCACCACGGATTCCTCCGTGTGAACCCTAAAAACTGGAGTTGGTGGAGGGGATGAAAAGGGGTTAAAGGTCTCAGGTCTTTATTAATGGGATCTGGACTGAGCTCTCCATTTATTTGGTGGTTTGGGCTTTTGTTCTGTGGCTTTTCTTATTTTAGGGGGCTGTCAGGGGTCTGTATTTATTTAGTGGTCACTCCTGAGGTTTATGTTAATCAAGGGGGTTAATAGTTTACAGTCTGCGAGTACTAAAAGGGTTTTCCAGGTAAATAAAAAAAATACTGGAAACAGCTGAACATGAGGCCTCTAATATAAAAAATCTTTACTTGCTTCTCCCTCTGTGCAGTAAAGCTGCCCAAGTCCGTGCCTCTCCCCACTTCCTGTTGTCTCTCATCATACAGGAACCACTAGCTGAGGAGGCCACCATATTGGCCAGTGATTGGCTAAATGGGTATCTCTAAGTATTTCCTGTGTGTCAAGAGATACCAGGAAGTGGAAAAAAGCAAGGACTCAGAGTCAGAACTGGAGGGGCAGGGATCGCTGATAGGTTGGTACTGTTTCTTTATATTTGAGCTCCCATATTTACCTATTTTAGGTAAGGGGTTCTCTGGAGAGGCTTTCAGCACTTAATTCCCCAACTTCTATTTCAGATGAACCAGGGGATTCTGAGCTGGTTCCAACCACCTCCTCTCTCGTGTTCACTCCTAGTTACCTGTGCTGGGGGGCTGGCTGATGTCACGTAAAGATAGGAGAGGAGGATGGAGAGGTGATTCGGGGGTCGGGTGCTGGTTCCAGTCACATGACCCAAGGCCAAAAAACCCTGGTTGATGTCAAAAGCAGCTGAGCTGCAGTAACAGCGCCTGGCCGCTATACGGGGTATAGAACCATCTGTTTCCAGCACTGTACACTAAGGAGCCAATAAATCCCAATGATAGGCCAGTATGTACATCATATAACCAGTGACCAACTATTCACCTCATGTCCAAGGTCTACAAAAAGAGACCAAACATCATCTACACCGAAATATTGTTGTACCAAGGGAAAAAGATTCTTTGGATTCCGTGTTATAGAACAAAGTTATAGAATAAAGCACTAGACTATCAACAATAGCTTAACATTTTATTAAGAAAAGTATAAAAAGGTATCAAATGTGATCAAATCAATACTTACAACACTGCCAAGCCAAGCTCCATTGATGAATTCCGATCAGGGTATCTTCAGGAAATATCACCAAGCCGTTGTGACAGGTCTCATCACGCAGCATCAGGCGTCCCCAATCACTGCTGTGGAAGGTTGCAACAACCGGCCAGGAGATATTAACCATCTTATATACCCTTTGTTTGCGTCATAGGAGTGAGCGATTACAGATGTGTATGCACATCTGTAAGGCATTACTCGTCTCCAGGCTAACATTCCTGTGAAAAGGGCCAATTTCCACTGGACTGTTTCCTGGGACATGTACGCATCCCAGAATGTCAAACTTGATAGAGTGTGTACTTGGTAACAAACCATATGGGCATTACTTCATACAGAGTTGAAATTAAGGTTACATGAGCTGGCTTATGTCAGCCATCTTGTCAGGGGCAGCCATTTTGTCAAGGGCGGGCCATTTTGGTTTTTTGCATTACATTCCACCCTAGACAGGTCAAGTAACCTTATATGCACCGTAAGCTACCTTTATTGTTTGGTGCCTAGTGGGTTTTAACATAGTGTATAAGGATGGAATGCATTGCAGACAGCAACAGCTCATAATTAAAAGAGCTATTACACAAAGGATGATTCCGACAATTTGTCGAAGATATCCGAAATCGGGTAGGAAGGCTAATAGCCAATACCACCACCCTTGATTTACATCTTGTTTAATGTGAGTAATCATTTCCTGCAGTTGCTGCAACTTGTCATGAACATCTTCTGAATGATCAGACAAATTGAAGCAACACATTCCTGCAAAGCTGTTACATCCATAACCATGCTTAAGTAATAAGTAATCTATAGCAGCTCTATTCTGTAATGTTGCTTTCTTATATGAGTGTAAATCTAACAAAACATCCTCTATAATGGCACTAGTAATATTTATATTCCTTACCATAAAGCAAGCCATGCGTGATATAGTTTCATGATTATATACCGCTAAGCCTGGTATTCCTACCAGTGATACAGCCATACTTATATATTCTGCCCGTGACAAGAGTGCCACATTATAATTACAATCCTCAGGAAGTGGGATAGTACTTCTCTTTTGCATTGCATGTTCAGATGATTTACGTAAGTCATGCTCAGATGGTTTAGAGATCATAGTTAATGTCAATCGGGACAAAGCACAGAGGCCACCAGTCACATTGGCAGGTATATAAGTGTAGCTATTATTACCACAAGCTAAAACCCAACCTGGTGGCAAAGGTACATGTAAATCCAATGACGGGACAGTCATTGTTCTGTTACATTGTATTCGCCGCCCCGCTCTTAGAACTTGGCAATCACTGTCAGTTCTGTCACAGATGTTTGGCAAATTTGCCTGTACCTCTACCTGCTGTTTGGTTGGTACACCTGTTGGTCCATCTGCTTGTACATTTGTTTGTTCTTTTGAGTGTTCTTCCTTTGGTTCAGCTATATGTTCTTGTATATGCTCATCTGTTTGTGTATCAGCATGTTTTTGTGTGTGTTCAGCTGTTTGTGTATCAGCATGTTCTGATGTTTTTTCATTACAACCAGGAATATAAGTTTTATTACATGTGAATTCAAAGCATAATTCTGCTTCTGTTACTGTCCCAGTTGATATTTTGATATTTTCCTCTAGATCTGTATAAGTGGGGCAGTTCAGACAAGCATAATAAGGACTTATCCAATCCACATGGAAATGTAGATCGGCTTCCTGTAAGTCAGTATCATTTAACTGAATTCGTAACAGTTGAGTCCATACTGCAACAGGAGTTGGTACAGCGACCAAACAAGTTTCCAGGACATTGCTGGAATATGCATTTTTCAGGCAAAAGTCTGTCATATTCAGTACTCGAGCTAAGTACTGCCACATATTTTCTTTTGTTCTTCACAGTTCTCTCTCCAACTCCCTCACTCCCCGATTTGGATTGTCCTCTGACCCGCGGTGGTCTTGATAATGCTCGTGCCAAGTCCATAAGAACATTACCAGAAAGCATCCACTGAGGGCTAACAAAATCCAAACCTGAGAGGGAACACAAATTACTCACGTAAATACACATTATTGGCTGGAGTGTACTGATATTGAGTTGTATCAGGAGTCATAGTAACCAGCACATTGTCAGTACCCTTTGCAATCCCTTCAGCTGGTGTGGGAGGACCTTGTGGCTGTTTTACCCACACCTTGGCCCCATCTGAGTGTCCAAAACCACCAGGGCCTTGTACAGTCAGCTGTGTAGGAGCCTCTCCTTTGGCTAATGTGATTAGTGGATATGACAGGACTAACAATTGTGCTAGTTTTTCTCCCTCCTGTATTCCCAATGCTTCTGCTCCAGCATTGTGTAAAATCACTTTAATTTCACCTTGGTAATTAGGATTAATTACCTCAGTAGTTACCTGTACACCAAGTAAACCCAAACTGGGTTGCCCCAGGATTAACCCAAAATGTGCTGGAGGGAACATTATTCCCAATCCAGTACCTAAGGTTTTAATTTCTCCGGGCATAATGATCGCATCCTGGGTACAACACAGATCTAACCCTACTGATTGTGGTGTAGCCTGCAAAGGAGATTTGGCGGTATCAGTAATTTTCCAATATGTCAGTGTCTGTTGATTCAGACCTGCTTTTAGGGGCATTACCTGCAGGTTTGGGGTAATCATTTGCATCAGCGGAGTCTCTTGCTCAGCTATTGGTCAATTATTCAATATGGTGACTGCTTCATTTAACACTTTCCTCCAATTTCCCCATGCCCCATCAGTTAGCTTTTGCAATTGTTGTTTTAACATCCCATTCATCCGCTCAATTAAGCCTGCAGCTTGGGGGTAATAGGGGATATGAAATATCCACTCTATGTTGTGTTCTTGGGCAAATTGCTGTACTCTGTTGTTTTTAAAATGGCTACCATTATCTGATTGCATTTGCAAAGGTATGCCATAATACAGCACTATATTTTCTAGCAGGCGGATGGTGGAATTAGCATTGGCAAACTTACAGGGGTGTACTATCAGTACACCTGAGTATGTATCCACTGCTGTGCAGGCATATTTACATCCTTGTGACTCAGTTAATGGGCCAATGAAGTCTATTTGCCAAATCTGGCCAGGCAATGTGCCTCGCAAGATATGTCCCTTTACCACCCTGGGCACTACCCTGTGTTGTGAATGTTGACACACGGGACACTGTTGTATTATTGTTTTTATAACCTCTAACCTGAGGGGAACACCTCTGGTCTGTCCCCACTGGAAGGTGGCTTTTTCCCCCAGGTGTCCGCATTTTTGGTGAGCCCATTTGGCCAACCCCAGTTCCTGGGAGTACTCAAGCTCTTCCTCACTGAGCTGGGCCGTGGCAATCTTTGATTGTTCATCAGCTATGCTATTGTAAAGTCTGTCAAGAGAATTGATATTAGTATGAGCATCCACATGAAAAACAGTCACATTCTTTTTATGACATATTTCCCATATTTCTTTCCACAATTCACCTCCCCATACTTTCTTGGTCCCTATTTTCCAATCATGAGAATGCTAGGTGGGCATCCAGTTTACCAACCCGTTTGCCACAGACCATGAATCAGTGTAAATATGGGCCTCTGCCCCTCCTTGTGTCCTGAGAATTTGGTAGACAGCATATAGTTCAGCATACTGGCTACTTCTTCCTTCTCCGTCTGTCACACTCCATTTTTCATGATGTGGGTTATAACCCACAGCCTTCCAGGCTCTGAGATTACCTTTGTACCGGGCTGAGCCATCTGTAAACCATGCATGTGATTTTTGCTCTTCAGTCAATTCTGCATAGGGAATGCCCCATTTTACTGGAGATTTCTCAGATATGGGCCTGTCAGGAATAGTTACTCCACAACTAGGGGCCTTAGCCACTTTTTCATGTAGCACTGCTACCCTTTTGGACCTATCTTGGCCCTATCCTGAATGTACCATTTCCACTTTATCACTGAGGCTTCTTGTGCATGACCAATCCGATGACTACCAGGAGTACTTTGTACCCAGTTCATTATAGGTAACTCAGGTCGCATTTGTATTTCCCTATCTTGGGTAATGCTCTCAGTATCTATCAGAGCCCAGTAGCAAGCTAGAAGCTGCTTTTCAAAAGGAGTGTAATTAATGGCAGCATCTGGCATTTTTCTGGACCAGAAGCCTAACGGGACCATTTTCCCATCCTGCTTCTGCCACAGACTCCAGACTGCATAATTCTGCTCACATGACACATTTAGCTGAAACAACCCATCCCTCACAGGCCATAGTTCCATTGCCTGCTGAATGGCTTGTTTGGTTAATTCAAAAGCTTCACTTTGCTCCTGATCCCAGGAGAAATCATGTTTTTTCCTTGTCACCTTGTACAGAGGGGCTAAAATTTGCTCTAAATGAGGTATGTGTTGCCTCCAAAATCCAAACATGCCTATGAACTGTTGGGTCTGCTGCCTGTTTTTGGGCGGGGCAAAATCTAGAATCTTTTGTCTAGCTTTCTCGGTGATTTCCCTGTGCCCTTTGTTCCAATTGATACCCAGAAATTTGACAGTTTGGGCGGGACCCTGTATTTTATCTGGGTTAATTTCCCACCCCTGATCCTTCATATGGGTGATCAACCTCTGCAATTGCTCCTGCACCATCTCCTGATCAGTACCCTGAATCATGATATCATCTATATAATGGGATACCTGTAAGCTTTCAGGCCGTTCCCATTGATCCAAATGCTCTGCCACTATCCTATGACAGATAGTAGGTGAGTGTTTCCACCCCTGGGGTAGGCGGGTAAATGTGTACTGCCGCCCATTCCAGGTGAAAGCAAATTGATTCCATGATTCAGGTTCTAACGATATACTGAAAAAAGCATTTGCAAGATCTAAACACCCATACCAAATCCCATCATGAGCTTGTAAATTCTCAATAATTGTAATAGTGTCAGGCACTGCAGCTGTCAATGGTGGGGTATGTTTATTTAACTCTCGATAGTCAACAGTCATGCGCCAACTACCATCAGCTTTCCTTATGGGCCATACCGGATTGTTCCATTCAGTGGTAGTGGGTACCATCACCCCTGCCTGCACAAGCTCTTGTATTGTCTCAGTTATTTCTTGAGTTGCCCCTGGAATTCTGTATTGCTTTACATGAATTGTTTTTGTGGCTCTGGGAATCTCAACAGGTTTCATTTTTAATTTCCCTATCAAAACAGGATTAATTTGCACAGATTTTACTCCAAAAGAATACTTACCATCAGGCAAATGTAACTGCATTCCCTTCAAAATGTCTATACCAATGATATATTCAGGTACTGGAACTACAATTACACTGTACTGCCTAACAGGAAGGTTTCCTATTCTCAGCCAAATTTTTATTCGGGTGCCAATAATCTGCTGGCCACCGAGTCCTGTAATGGTTACTTTCTGCCCAGAGTGCTTATTTGGGTTCCCATAAATAAGTGTAGCTTCCGCCCCCGTATCTACTAATGCGGTTACATTTTGTACATTTTTGTGTTTCCATTCAATTCTCAAATTTACATGGGGTCGGGCATCTATACGGTGGGCTTGGCTAACCTGTCAATCATATTGTTCCCGGGAAGAATATCCCCGAAACATTCCTCCTCTTCCTGTGCTTTGTGTTCTAATAACAATGCCTTCACCTCTTTGAATAAATCTGTGAATTCTGCAGAGGGAGGGGCTGTGTCCTGATCATGCTGTCCCTTGCGTGATTCCCGAGTACTAGCTTTGGACACATTCTTTCCTATTTTTTCCTTATACATTTTCTATAACTCAGAAGTTGGAATCCCGTCAATATCTTTGGCAGGCACTCCAGCTTTCAGCAAAGCTCTAAACATCTCAGTTCGGGACACCTTCCCATCTTTGCTTTGATCTCCTGTCTTTTTCTCTTTCCTTCTGTCATTAGAGGTCTCTTTCTTTGCTGCTGTTGTAACCTCTTTACCCCATTCTCCAAAATCTCCTAACTCTCTGATAGCCTGAACTACCTCATCACAGGGATGCCCTACTTGGTTAATCAACAAAGTCATCATCACTGTCTTGTATGTCGGGGGAGCATTTTTAAGTATCTTATTTCGCAGACTGGTAGTAAACACCTCAATGAGGTATTCATCTGCAGTCTGGGTGGGGATGGATCGTTTCATAACCTCTTCCATCACCCGTTGTGCACATTCCTTAAGGGAATGCCACATGTTGCCATTTTCAGGCCAATCAGCTGCAGTAGGATACTTATCCAAGACTCCCCGACTCAAAACCTGCAACAAAGTGGCATCTTGATTCTGTCCAGCAAATACTCTCATAAAAGATTGTATGGCTGGTTCATGAGTTATGGATATGAATTTCATCACATGCACATTATCTACTCGAATGGTAGATATCTCCTCATTAACAATGCGAACAAACCAGGCTATCAATTTTTCTCCAGGTTTTTGAGAATATCTGGTTAAGATATCCCCAATTTCCTGAGTGGAATAATCATTGAATATCAATTTGGTGGTGGGGGCATGATTTGGGCGATCTGTCTGCTCCCGTCTGATAATGGGTTTAGCATTTACTCAGGGAGGATCTATGGTTGGGTCAGGGGGATCTTCCCAATCATCATCCCCCTCAGAATCACCTGGGTTGTCTTCATCAGTGGAGGAGAACACCGAGGCATCAATTTGTGACAGGTCCCAATTAACCCCTGCACAGGAGACTGCCAGGGCGACCCGTTTCTTATTAATTTTCCCTCTCCTCTTCCGATATTTATATTGAGCAACCCTAACTGCTGCTCGTTCAGCCACATTCTTGTACTGAACAACTTTATCAGCTAAAATCTGCTTTTGACATTTATTCATAGTTTCTTGAGACTGGAGGGTTAACAATTGTTGTTCTAAATCACTGACACTGTTCAGTAACAACATCTTTTCCTCATTTTGCTATCTGTAGGCTGATAGCAAAATCCAGCCCCGCCTACATACAGCAACATATTCATTCCCCTTGTTCACCGGCACCCTTTCTAGACATTGCACTACATCTACCGGGCTGCCAGTTCCCAATTGATCTTTCCAATTCTCCCCCAGCCCCATGAATTTAGCCCATTCCTGAGCTAGAATCGAGTAAGGAGCCTGCTCCCAACCCGGAATAACATCAGGAGACACATTAGAACTAGCTTGTGTTTTACGCTTAAACATTTTATTCTATAAATGGAATCCTGCCGACTACGCCAAAAATGTTGTGCCAAGGGAAAAAGATTCTTTGGATTCCGTGTTATAGAACAAAGTTATAGAATAAAACACTAGACTATCAACAATAGCTTAACATTTTATTAAGAAAAGTATAAAAAGGTATCAAATGTGATCAAATCAATACTTACAACACTGCCAAGCCAAGCTCCATTGATGAATTCCGATCAGGGTATCTTCAGGAAATATCACCAAGCCGTTGTGACAGGTCTCATCACGCAGCATCAGGCGTCCCCAATCACTGCTGTGGAAGGTTTCAACAACCGGCCAGGAGATATTAACCATCTTATATACCCTTTGTTTGCGTCATAGGAGTGAGCGATTACAGATGTGTATGCACATCTGTAAGGCATTACTCGTCTCCAGGCTAACATTCCTGTGAAAAGGGCCAATTTCCACTGGACTGTTTCCTGGGACATGTATGCATCCCAGAATATGTCAAACTTAATAGAGTGTGTACTTGATAACAAGCCATATGGACATTACTTCATACAGAGTTGAAATTAAGGTTACATGAGCTGGCTTATGTCAGCCATCTTGTCAGGGGCAGCCATTTTGTCAAGGGCAGCCATTTTCAAGGGCAGCCATTTTGTTTTTTTGCATTACAAATATCTCAACATTATCACATTGTTATCTCCAGTTATTGTATTTTATTTACATTGTCTCATCTTCTGTCCATTCAGGTTCCTACAATATAGAATCCTCTGAGTATCTTATATATAAAAGAATATTCCTGATTGTCCCATCAAGGATGGAAAGAAAAAGGAACAAGATGGCGGAAAGTATATTAAATCTCACCCTAGAGATCATCTACCAGCTTACTGGAGAGGTGAGAGATTCTGATGATGTCACATTACATCATTCTTATCTATAGTAATAACAGATGATATGACTGGAGAGGTGATGGACTCTGGACATGTATGTAGTGATATTTATTAATGTGTCTCTATAGAACCAGGATTACACAGTAGTGAAGAAGACCTCTAGTGGGCGCTGTCAGGTTCCTTTGCATGAGGGATATGGAGGAACCTGGAGCCCAATCCCAGGGCCTCCATCTCACCCCTTGATACAGGAGGAGATCAATGAACAGAAGATCCTAGAACTCACCAACAAGATGATTGAGCTGCTGACTGGAGAGGTGACACTGCTGGGAATGCTGGGACATTATACAGTAACTGGAGGGGTCTGGGGGATGACTGTATCATTGTTTTATCAGGTTCCTATAAGGTGTCAGGATGTCGCTGTCTATTTCTCCATGGAGGAGTGGGAGTATTTAGAAGGACACAAGGATCTGTACAAGGAGGTCATGATGGAGGACCACCAGCCCCTCACATCAGCAGGTAATAGACATGACTATATACACATGGACTTCCATTATTTGTATGTACAGAATGAATTCAGTCCCTGTCTGTGTTTCCTACAGGTAGATCCAGTAAGAGGACAACACCGGAGAGATGTCCCAGTCCTCTTCTTCCACAGGATGATCAGGTAGATGGAGATATTCCCTATGATGTGTAGACGGGCTGTGAAGTCCTTGTGGTCAGTCTTGTTGTATCCAGCAGTATTATATGGTTATATACATGGGCGGTGTGATTGAGCCGCCATCTAATATGTTTCTCCAGCTTCTCAGAGACCTGCAGCTACTGTCAGGACATTTTTGTTCTTCATGCGGATTAATGATCTAGAACATTCTCTGTGACTTCCCCATTTGTCTGGTGACTTTTACATTATTTGTTTCTCAGATTTTCCATCAGGATAAAGATCTGAACGACATTAATGCTATATCTATGACAATAAAAGAAGAGCCCCATGTGAGTGGTGATGAGGAGTGTGAGGAGGACATTCCTACAGGGAACCGCCCAGGTGAGGAGTCACCACTATATAAAGCACAGAAGGGTCACTGATTCTATTCAGTCATTTTTTAGACTATTTGTTGTTCCCCGATTCAGCTAAAATGCTAATAATATATGAATATAAATGTGATACCGCTATAGGGGATAATAAATGTAGTATAGAATATAACGTACAGCAGGAATATGGACTTGACATCTATGTGAACGAGGCAAATTTCTTCATCACCGGCTGTCAGTACTCGTGAAGGGAAAGAATTTACCAGAATTATATAGCAGATTATTTCAACTAGCGGAAAAAATAATCATCCTGCTCCATCTTCAGGCGGATTCCACCTCAGAGTTCTATGGAAATAAATGGGAGGTGGAAAATACTGCCTGGCCAGTAAGGAATTTAATAGAGATAAAATTCTTTCTTCTGAATTCCTGAAGCAGCTTCTACAAATTTCACTGTGTAAACCTCACCTTAGACTCCAATTACACTATGGAATCTGGACTAGAAAATCTGGCCTGTACGTCAAATTTACCAGCCCAAACTCTGTCCACACACCAAGACTGCCCGTATCTTAGTGATCTATGAAGCTTGGAGTCCCTGCTTCCTTGTGACTACACAGACCCATACTACATACTGTATGGACAGCAGATCTGTGATGACTTCGGGCTTGGAAATCCAGCTGCTGTGGTTTGGATTCTATGTGTGTATGGGGTGTAATACAGTAAGATTTATGCATCCTAATGGATTATATTTACCTCTACAGTGACCTCTACAGCAGTGGTGGCAACTCCTGTCCCGCTTCATTACTATTCACTATCACTGACCTCTGTCTCGGCACAGTGAATACTAATGAAGTAGGCCGCGCTGCTGTCGTTTGCTGCCTGTGCTACTGACTTCACTTCTTAACACAGTGTGAAGCGTCTCAGGCAGCGGCAGCTCAGTGGGGAATATACTTATAAGGTTATGGTATTCAAAAATAGTAACATCAGTTTTCTTCTTGTCAGATGACTGTACCGGGAGCTCAGAGGGACATGTGATATCTACAGATTATAAAGCAGAGGATCATGGTATCACACAAGATCCATATGAAGAAGATGACATTACCTTAGATATTCCTTCAGCGCAGAGAATTCAGAAAGGAGAGAAACCATATTCATGCCCAGAATGTGAGAAATGTTTTACCTTTAAATCAAAACTTGCTACACATCAAAGGACTCACACAGGAGAGAAGCCATATTCATGCCTAGAATGTGGGAAATGTTTTACTCAGAAATCAAATCTTGTTGAACATCACAGAATTCACACAGGGGAGAAGCCATATTCATGTTCAGAATGTGAAAAATGTTTTACCTTTAAATCAGAACTTGTTAAACATCAAAGGATTCACACAGGGGAGAAGCCATATTCATGCCCAGAATGTGGGAAATGTTTTACTCAGAAATCAAATCTTGTTGAACATCAAAGGACTCACACAGGAGAGAAGCCATTTTTATGCCCAGAATGTGGGAAATGTTTTACTCAGAAATCACATCTTGTTGAACATAAGAGAACTCACACAGGGGAGAAGCCATTTTCATGCCAAGAATGTGGGAAATGTTTTACTCAGAAATCAAGTCTTGTTGAACATCAAAGGACTCACACAAGAGAGAAGCCATTTTTATGCCCAGAATGTGGGAAATGTTTTACTCAGAAATCACATCTTGTTGAACATAAGAGAACTCACACAGGGGAGAAGCCATTTTCATGCCAAGAATGTGGGAAATGTTTTACTCAGAAATCAAGTCTTGTTGAACATCAAAGGACTCACACAAGAGAGAAGCCATTTTCATGCCAAGAATGTGGGAAATGTTTTACTCAGAAATCAAGTCTTGTTAAACATCAGAGAATTCACACATAATCGTTGATACTGTTTTGTATCTCTTGCAGTTTGTAAATTTGATAGGGGGCCCCTAAGATTGTAGAGATTTTGGTAGTAGTCTCAGAAAGATTAAGCTATAGTGTCAGGATGGGACAGGGACTTCCCAGTGTCATTTTTGGAACCTTTTAGTGCATTTGCGCACTTCATATTTGGTGCCTACAGAGCCTTTCACTTTGCATCTGGCTCTAGTAGGTCCACCAACCTTTGTGAATCCCTGTTGCGTTTATGGGAGGATTCAGGTGTTTGTATGAGAGTAAGATGTTGCCTTGTTGAATGAAATCCCCCACTGACACTCTTTAATGCTTCCCATTGTATCAGGAGAGGGGTATTGTCATGTTTGTGATGGTGATTAAAGTCCATAATGACTAGTGAAATCGCTGCTGTACATGCTGGGTGTTTTGAAGGTTGAGCTTAAGAGTCCAGCCCCAGTCACCTCTAGACTGATCAGGGATCATCATGGAAAGATGGATGGGAGCTTGGTCAGACCATTCAGAAGGATCTATGTTAGTACGAGGGTCTTATGCGAGCAAATGGTGATTGATAAGGAAGTAGTCTAATCTACTGTGAGTGTTGTGGACTTGTGAAAAATAGGTGTAGTCTCTCACCTGGGGATGAATGATCCACCAGAAGTTGACAAGCCTCATGTCGGTGATCTTACATTTCTGGTCTTGTAAATGTGACAAACAGATGGCGAACCTGCCCGACGAGCAATCCATCATTGCATCCATTATTTGCCTTCAGCAAACTTAGCTAAGGCACAAAGAAAGGAGTGACGGACTTGATCTTGGCTCTGGATGGGGAGATTGAAATTAGGGATTGTGAATAATTTCTCACGGATTGGTATTTCTATTATTATGTATCTACCCTGTGCATCACAGCACTGGGAAGTGACCATGGCTTGGAGGCATTTATGTAAGCCAACACTAACTCCCTTTGATTTACCTTCAGGGTCGGAGCTGTGGAGCCAGCGAGAGAAATATCTGTTTACTCTCGTGGGCATGTGGCCCATCTTAAAGTAGGTTTTCTGTAGCAGTAGGGTGTCAACCCTTAGCTTGTGAATGTTGTAGAGTAACTAGGTCCTCTTCTGCGGCACATTGAAGCCTCTGATGTTCAATGAGCAAAAATTAAGTCTGGCTATTCTTCCATGGGAATGCAATACCTTTAAAAGAGGAGAAGAGAAAAAAGAATAGGGGAGGAAGGCGAGGGAAAGGAAGAGGGCGGAGAAGAACGGGGGGAGGTTAGGTAGTCAAGACATTTAATAAAATACAGAAACTCAAAAAAATCATCTGGAGTGCTGTCCATCCTTTTCCTAAATTTATCATCTATCCCAGCCGCCATCCCCCACTGCTCTGACACTTATCACCTATCCTGAGCCCGCCATCAACAGAACAGGGGTCCTGGATTTGCACTACTGCTCCAGTCATCTCTATGGGAAGGCTGATAGGAAGTAGAGTTCAGTATTCCATTATCTCTGGCAGTCCCAAAGAGATGAACGGATTGGCATCATTCTATTCATTGGGAAGAAACAGGACCCCTGTTCTCGGGATCAGTGGGGGTCCCAATGGTCACATCCCCAGTATACAATCGATAGGGAATTTTTTGTTTTGACTAAAATATTTCTTTACAGAAATCCCCCTTTCAATGATCCGCCGCTATCACCTTGGTACCAGATTCCACACAACAGCTCCAGAGGTCTTGTGCAGTTGATGCCCGGATGGATCTGAGCTGTTCGAGTGGCACAAGATGTACCTACACGATATTAGGCAGGTGGTTTTAAAGTAATGGCTGATCGGTGTATGTACAGCAGTGTTTAATATTCCCTCCAATAGGCTGAAATATTCTGTACCCGGCTAAGAATAGAGGACACAGCCTGACTCTTATCTATGTCTGATTTTGCATCTTATCTCCATTCACCCATCAGTCAGACCCAACATACACATCGCAACCCCCACCAATAATGACCATGGAGATCCTGAGTCCCCCATTATCATGTATGAGTAGATAGAAATTTGTAGATGAGGCTGCAATCCCATCCACACATTGTGAAAAAATACGCACAGCAGAAATGCTGCGATTTCCAAAACCAGTGCGGTTTTGGAAATTGCAGCATATCATTTATACCTACGGAAACGTCGGTGCCTTCCCTATAGGTATAATGGAAGCAGCGCTTTCTGTGAAAAGCGATGCGGGAAAAAACACAATGCATTACTTCCACAGTTTTTCCCATAATGCTTTTTTGCTGCAGCCTGCTACATGGGGCCTTAGCCTAAAGCAGTTTCCTGGACTGGGGACATTTCTGATATTGGTGACTTGTCCTTAGTATCAGATCAGTGGGGTCCGTCACCCGGATCCCGCACAGATCAGTTGGTCTAGGCAGCCTCTGGTGCTGAAACATCTTCATCCCGGGTATATCTGCAGTGCCGGAGTATAACAGCTCTGCCCCCAGTCAAGTGAATGTGAACATGTGGAAAAAGGCCAGAAAAGTTGCCTACCAAAGAAAATAGACGCTCAACCCAATATTGTAAAAAAATACATATAGCAAATCTTTTTTACATTAAAGTTCTAGCCCTTAAGTTGGGGAAGAAGGTGCCAATAACAATATATGTGGAATCTGCTCCACACATTACATCTGCTACACACGTTACCTGTTATTGTTACCAAAATGATGCAATGAAATGTATAGGACAAAATAATGAAGAGAAAAAATATATACAAAAAGATGACTTGATGTGACCTCTACAGCAGTAAGTGTGAGTGTGTGAACCCAGAGGGCGCTATTGAGTGACCCAGGGCCAGGCCTGTAAAGGCCCTCAGCCACACCTATGGGTGAGGCGTAACTCCAAAAGGAGTAGAGACAGCAGCAGAGCTGTTGTGGTGACCTGCAGGAAGCAGGGACTGTGGAACCAGCCAAGGACAGATAGGCGGTCTGTCCCAGGAGGGCTGGCTTACAAAAGAGGACTTTTGGCTCAAGCGGAGCATGAGTCAGGCTGCTTGTTGCCCCAGAGGATAGATAGGGTTCAAGCAGTGAGTTAGTGCCCTAACTGTGGCCCAGGCTGTTTTTGTTTTATGTTCCACCTTTAGAGCTGAAATAAAGCCATTTACTTTACACTAGCACCGTCCAACACCACTATCGGGTCCAGGAGTCTGCCGCCATTGAGGCTAATCTCCCCCAAATTGCCACATATGGTGCTTCGGATTCGGGCATAAAGAGATCCACGCAAGTCCTGGAAGACAAGTGGTTGGTGACTGCAGTACTGCTAAGTGTGCATTGTGGCCTACAGCTAGAAGAAATCTGTTATTTCAACTGAGAAACCCAGGAAGGGGTGAGTGGAATTGCAACATAGCAAATTGTGTGCAAAAACTGGTGAAAGTAAAACTCTTGAAGAGGAATCCAGGGAATGGACTTTGTGTCTTCTGTGGCACAGAAGTCTGTAAAGTGCTTGCTGATGGCAAGAAAGTAAGCAATATGTGTAGAAGCTGGATATTGCAAACAGTCTATGTGAAAGGCTATGGTGCCATGTTGGTGTTTTCTGTGGAAGACAGAAGAAAATGCTGGTTGTTGTAGTGCCACATAAGTTAACTGAATACATGTGCGCAGGTTTATTAGTGCAGCAGTCTGAATGCAGAGAGACACAAAATCCGTAACAGAGCATGTGGAGTGCAGGTAAAGATAATGGGTTGCATGACAGTGACTTAGTTTTTCTAAAGCACCTCTGTTCTATGAATGAATATGTCCCTGCTGAATGTATGTCTCATACTGGAGTGCATGAAAGCACCAAACTTGAAAATATTATGGTGCAGCAGCTTCAAGATGAGATTAAAACCATCAGGTTCATTTATGAAGATGAAATATCTGATTGGAAATGGCAACTTGAGGTATCAGGAAAAGAGAATCTTAAGTTAAAGAAAGAGCTTGACTCTATGAAGAGTTCATATCCTAGTCATTGTGAAAATGTGGTGCTGGGTTTGCCTGGAATGGACTGTGTCACTAAGAAGGAGTTTGCAGAAATGAAATGTGCTCTATCTAATAAAGTTATACAGAGTGTAGAGCAAAAGCAAGTGCTTGAGAAGCAATTGCAGGAGGTAAAGGAGCAGCATGTCCAAGACTCCACTGCCAAAGAGAGTGTCATTGAAAAATTAAGAGATGACCTTGGAACTGCTAAATGTGAGAGAAGTGAATTTTTGCAGTGTCAGTCAGAATGTTTGGTTGACCAAGTCAGGAACTGTGAAAAACTTTCAGCTGCATTAACTGACAAAGAAAATGAAGTTGCAATGCTGAGGAAGGAGGTGTCTGACCGAGAGAATGAATTAGAATCTGTGGTGCAGACATTGCAATCAGAGAAGAACCTGCATGAACTAAAGCAAGTTCGCCTAAACAATGAAGTGAAGGAATGGCAGAGCAGAGCTGGAGTTCTGGAACAATGAGAAATGGAACTCCAAGCTAGAATATGTAGCCTGGAGAGGGCGCTGTCAGGATCTTGTGAAGATAATGAGACACTATCTGTTTTGGTGCAAGATAAAGACAAAGAATTGATGGAGATGTCGTCTGTCCATGCTCAGAATTTACAAACCTTACAGGAGAGTCACAAAGAAGTTGAGAAACACCTGGAATCTGTGCAGATATTGTATGAGGACAAAGCCAATGCTTATGACAAGCTGGAAAAGGCCAAGAGAGAATTGGACCTCCAGATAGAAGACATGAGGATTCAGTTTGAGGAAAAATGTCTGATTTTTCTGCTCAGATTGTAGATCTAAAAATGCTTGTTGCTCAAATAAAACTGCAAGTGGACAAACAGGAGGAAGTTGCACGCATCAAGGAACAGCTGGAGTTTCAGATAGAACAGTTAAAAACCGAAGTTGAATCTAAAAGAGAAGAATTGGATCGATTGCAGCAGTCTTTATCCAGTACTGAACAGTCGGCATCTGCACTATCTTCAAAGCTGGCAGCACTAGAAGCTGAGAAGGACTCGCTGCAGAGCCTGTTAACCTCTAAAGAATCAGAGCTGTTATCCCTGAAAAATCTGATTCAAGAAACAGAGTCTTTATTCAACCAAGAGCAAGATAAGAGAGCCACTGAGATACGGGACTTGAACGAAAGACTTGACAAAAAGTCTGCAGATGAGCAGAAGCTTTATCAGAAGATGTTGGACAGTCAGTTCAATATAATTCAGGGAACAGTGAGGGAAACAGAAGATATCATCCAGGATAGGCAGCCAGAACCTGTAACCAAAAAGCATCTGGGTACTGACAGTAAAAACTGTGATGTTGGAAACTTGGTATCCCAGTCCTCTGGTGTTAGCACAGGGAATGAAAATAACTTCAAGAATGTTGATATGACGATGTCACCAGCTCCTGTACTGTCAGAAAGGGGTTGGCACGAAAATTCTTGCAATCTATCACAGTACCGCAACATGCCTCCAGGAAGTTATGCGTATGAGAAAGAGGAGGTAAGACTAGAGTATGGAAGTGATTCTCCGGCTGCCGTACAGATGAGGAAGTATTATAAAGAAACCATTCCAATATATGATGTGGCAGTTGTTAAAGACATACCAGAAAATGTAGTTCAGCGTGAGCTGTTATGTGAGGGTGCACTGTATGGCCCTGGTGCAGAAGGAGAAGATATTGCGGTACAGAGCTTGTGTATCTCAAACAAAGAGGAGAGCAAGCCGCCTATGTCTCCTAAACTTCTAAGCCTTGATGGTGATGGCAAAGTTTGCTTTGAGATGAAGGTTACAGAAAAGGTATCCGAGAAACAGTTATACTCTAAAGACATTGATGTGCATGAAGTACGTGTTAGTTGGTCTCTGAGCTCTTGTGGATTCATGATAGGTGAAAATGAAGATTCTTATGTCTACTTATTAAAGGGATCAAAGTCATGCAATGGGATGGCTGAAGACTATGGCGAGAAATGTGATGAAAATTATGTGATCTGTGAAGAGGTAAAATGTTTTGTTTTATGTTTATAACTGATATTCTGTTTTGTAACCTTAGTTGTGGTACATGAGTTGCCAGGTCTGGTAAAACCTCTGTGTGAATGTTCTATTACTGCTTCTTATTTCTTTCTTTCCTCATTAGGCTGGCCACCTAATGCTCTATTTTTCTACTCTTTCTGGTCTTGCTATCTGGAAACAATGTACCAAAACTAAGGAAATGCTCACAATTTGTGTTTAATAAAGAAATGTTTTCATTTACTTACCTGCAGTAGTGGAGCTGTAGTGGAGAGTGTCTGTCTTGGCCTTATAAGAGGCAAGTCTGCAGCAACTCCAGTGTTTTATAGAGAAAACTGCATAGGATTATGGGAAATGTCTATGATATAAAAGGATACCATTACCCAGCAAGCTCTGTTGTTGTTGTTGGTGGAGTTGACATAATGGGAAATCTGTGAGACTACAGCAGCCTGAAGGCAAGGATTTTGTTGTATGCATTATGGATATTTTCTGATGAAATATTTTCTCTGTTAAAATTGGACTTAGAATAAACTCCTTTGGATTTCTTTGCATCAATCAAGATCTGATTGTTTTTTGGAAAATCCCATGCTTCACATATGGTGTCAGAAGTGGGATGATTTTTGGAGTATCGCTCCAAGTACTCCAGCATAAAGAAATAAGGGAGTTATGTACAAGACACGTTCCTGGCGCATTACAAAAAAACCAACTGTATCTGCAAAGCAAACTGCTGCAAGCAAGCTGGTGAAAATGGAAAGTCAAAGTGCTAGACCCAGTGCACAGATAGAGGAGGAGGAGGCAGAAGTGCAAGGAGCCACAACTGCTCCAATAACGACAAGTGTTGCTGGACCTCCTGAAAAGACTTTACCTGAGAGCGTTGCTGACCTTATGAAATGGTTAAATGTGCAGCAGATTGAAGCAGAAAAAAGGCATATAGAGGAAGCTAGGAGAAATCGCGAGGAATTGCAACGTCAGGATGAACGCTGGAGGGAACTGTTCCAAACCCTGAGACCGCCTGTTGTTATGTCTCCTTGGAAAGACCCTCGCATGACAAAACTTTCTCCACAGGATGATATTGAGGCATATTTAACCACATTTGAAAGAATTGCACACACTTGGCAGTGGCCTAAGGAACAGTGGGTGGTAAGACTAGCACCATATCTTACTGGATCAGCCCAACTGGCATATAGCCACATGAACATAAATGATGCAAATAACTATGACTTGGTTAAAGAGACTATTCTAAGGCGATATGACATCAGTGAGGAAACCTACAGGCAGAGGTTCAGAGAATTGAAGTACTGCTACACTGATGGTCCAAGAGAAATCTTACTCGCCTGCAAGACTTATATATGAAATGGATGAAACCAGACACAAAGACAAACAAAAACGTAACAGATCAGTGAAGTGATCATCCTTGAAAAGTTTCTACAAATTCTTCCAGCTGATGTTCATGCCTGAGTTAAAAAACATCGGCCCAAAAATGCTGACAAAGCAATTTCTTTGGCAGAAGACTTTCTCCTAGCAAAAAGAGACCTAAACAGGTCTGCAACAGGCCCATCCAAACCATTCAGAATTATCTCTGGAGGGAGAGGTCAAGAAGCCAGAAGTCCATTAAAAACCATCACCAGAGAAAAAAAGTGCTATATTTGTCAAGAAAAGGGACACATAGCTAAATTTTGCCCAAGGAAAAGCACTAAAGGCCCAACGTCTGGATCATTTTGTGCTTGCAGTGACTTTATTCTGCCAATCCAAATTAATGGACAGACTGTGGATGCTTTGCTGGATTCTGGCAGTAAACTAAGTTTGGTAAAGGGGGACCTAATAACTGAGAAGATGGACTTTCCCAAAGTGCCAATTACTTATGTTCATGGAGATACAAAAAATTACTCCACATCAAATATTTTTTTTTATATAACTGTAATTTTTATTGAAAAATTTTTCATTAACAAAGAACAAAAAAGCAAAAAATGATCAAACAAGCAGGAAGCAATGAGGTAGGTAGAGGCTATCCGCCTCTTCTCCCTTGAGCAATATACATTCAAATTAAACAGTAAACAAGGGAGGGGAAAATGAAGGGGTTAAGAAGACGAGGGTAGACCAAAGGGAAGGGGGGGAGGGGATGAGAAGACTAGAGATTAGAGACCCTGTGATATACAATACATGTTCCAGGGCGCCCAGATAGCCCCAAAGGCCTCCCGGGAATTATCTAGGCCAGCGGTCAGATATTCAAGACTCCTCACATCCTTCATTCTAGCCACAAGCTCAAGACTAGATGGGGGACTCACTTTCTTCCAGTTTCTAGCTATGAGAGTTTTAGCTGCAGTACAAAGATGCAAGAAAAGCCTGGATGACTTATTGCTCAGGTGTCTGGGGGGAAGGTTCAGGAGATAAACAAGAGGGTCAAGAGGAACCTCTTGCAAAAAGAGAGCAGTCATCAGAGTCCTGACCTCCCTCCAGAAACCTAGGATGAGAGGGCACATCCAAAAGATGTGGTGCAGGGTACCCACCGCAGCTCCACAGCGCCAGCACCATGGGGGAACCAATGGGTTTAAAGCATGGAGGAGAGCTGGAGTATGATAGCAATGCATCAACAGCTTATACTGCTTCCTAAATGTAATGCACTGAGATGATTTCTGGGCCCGAGACCATACAATCCGCCACTGTTCCTGGGAGATGGGTTTACCCACCACCTCCTCCCATTTAAGCATATAGCGATGACTAACAGGAGAGCCTGTAGTTTGTGAGGCAAGAAGTTGGTAAATAGAGGATATAAAGCCCCTAGTGGACGTGCCTGCACGGCAAATCTTTTCAAAAGCGGTGGGGAGTGACACCTTAAGGGACCCATGGAGGGTGCGGACAAAGTGAACCACCTGCAAGTAATGGAACCATTCAGTACCTGGCAGGTTTTGATTAGCTGTAAGGTAAGCAAAGGACCTGAGTTCCAAGGTTCCAGGGTCAACCATGTCAGCAATCCGGTGAAGGCCAGCTTTGGACCACACCTTAATCATGGCAGGGGTCAGGCTTTCCGGAAGAAGGGGGTTGTATAGTATGGAGACCATAGATGAGCGCGGGGACATCAGGGAGAATCTAGTACGACAGGTAGACCAGATAGATCTAGTGAACCGAATGGGGCCCAGCAGGTACGAGACAGGGGGAGCGGGGGGGGGGGAGCCGACCCATAGAAGTGCGTTAGGGTGCATGGGTGCTAGCCAGAGCTTCTCTATCTGCACCCATCTGGTATATGCTGGCATAGCCGCCCAGAATGGGATATGGCGTAAGTGGGCCGCCCAATAATAGTGTAACAGGTGTGGGACAGCCATAACCCCAGACCCCCTATCCGCCAGCATAACAGATCTGGGAATTCAGTGTCGTTTTGCTTGCCAGATAAACTGAAAAATAGCTTTCTGCAGGTTCCTTAATTCTCCCTGAGGTATCGCAACCGGAAGTGTCTCAAAAAAATACAGTAGCTTTGGGAGGAGAGTCATCTTGACCGCATTAATTCTCCCTAAAAGAGAGATAGGTAAGGGTTGCCATTTGTCCAATAAGGCTCTTAGCTCACGAAACAACCGCGGGTAGTTTGCCGAGTAGAGGGTCACGTAGGAGGTGGATATATGAACTCCCAGGTAGCGGATAGAGGACTCCCGCCACTGGAAATCATAATTACTGCAGAGGAGGAGAAGGTCCCGTGAGATGTTGAGTGGGAGTGCCTCAGTCTTTGCAGGGTTCACCTTATAACCTGAGAGATCTCCATAGATCTCCAGCGAGCGCAACAAGTTTGGAAGGGTTGTGTGAGGGGAGGTGAGAGTGAGGAGTACATCATCTGCGAAAAGAGAAACCTTAAATTCCTTATCTTGGACCATGATCCCCCTGATGTTAGGGTCTAGCCTAATCTTGGCCGCTAGCGGTTCAATGCAGAGGGCAAATATGATGGGTGACAGGGGGCAACCCTGCCTCGTGCCCTTTCGGATAGGGAAGGAGGGCGAAGATGCATGGGGAAGCTTGATTGCCGCTGAGGGTAGGGAATAGAGGGCCTGGATAGCTGTGAGAAAAGGTCCCGTGAGCCCGAACGCCTTGAGCGTAGCATGCATAAACGACCAATTTATGCGGTCAAAAGCCTTTTCAGCGACCAGGCTCAAGAGAAGGGCCGGGGTAGAATAATGATTGGCCACCTCCACCAAATCCACAGTCCTCCTGGTGTTGTCACCACCCTGACGACAGGGGATGAATCCCACCTGGTCCTTATGGACAAGCAGAGGGAGCCAAGCATTTAGCCTATTGGCTAGGAGTTTGGTGAACAGTTTCAGGTCCGTGTTCAGCAAAGCAATCGGTCGGTAGTTAGCACAGTCCTGCAAGTCTTTACCCGGTTTAGGGACCAATGTGAGCAGTGAGGAGAGCATAGTCGGGGGTATAGGGGAACCCGAAAGGAAGGAATTGAAGAGGGACAATAGATGAGCAGAGAGTTCACCCTGGAAAACCTTATAATAACTGTAGGTGAACCCATCTGGGCCTGGGGCCTTCCCATTTGGGAGGTCCCTCAGGACCCCTTCTAATTCCTCCTTGGTGATGGGAGTGTTCAGGGAGGTCAAGGCCTCAGGAGGAAGGCGTGGGAGACAACAATCCCTTAAATAGTCTTCTAGCAGTGTTGAGTCATCCACAGGGAGTAATGTTTGTGGGGGGGGGGTAAGTTATACAGCTTAGAATAGTAAGAGTGGAACGCCAGCGCCACAGCATCAGGGTGGTGTTGAAGAGTACCCGTAGGGTCACGGACAGAATGTGGCATGGAAGAAGTCCGATGATCCCTGAGGGTTCTTGCCAGGAGGGTATGAGATTTATTACCTCGTTCAAAAAACCTCTGACGGGTATAAAGGAGAAGTCGTTCCACATGGCGGGTCTCAAAATCATGGAGGTCTGCCCGGGCCAAGACCAAACGGCGAAGAACCCCTAGGGATGGATGTGCTGCCAAGGTTGTCGTAAGGGACCGAATACGGGCTTGGAGGAGCTGTTCCTGGGCCTGTCTGTCCCTTTTAAGCCTAGAAGCCAATGCAATACAACATCCTCTCATGACTGCCTTATGGGCTTCCCAGAGAATGGCAAGAGAGTCTACTGAACCTAAGTTGTCCCTGAAATAATCAATCAAGTGTGTGCGCAGGGTCTCGAGGGAGGTCGGTGATTTGAGCAGTGTTTCATTGAGGCGCCAATGACATTGGCGAGTAGGCACTGGAGTCGTAGACAAAGTAACCATGACTGGGGCATGATCAGACCAGGTGAGCGGGCCAATGTTCGTGTCCCTAAGCAAGTGAAGGGCGGGAGCATTTCCAAAGAAATAGTCGATGTGGGTGTGAGTGTTATGAGGGTGAGAGAAGAAGGTGTAGGAGCGCGCAGTTGTCCACTCGCCAAAGGTCATACAAAGAATGGGCGCGAATCAGCTTACGGAACTCCCGTGCAAGTTGAGCCAACCTATGAGGGATTGGGCCCTGGGGTAACGCCAGACGGTCTGCCCGCTCAGAAAAGACCATGATAAAGTTTCCCCCCAACAGCCAAGCTGATGGTGGGAGAGCGCGCAGGCGGGAGAATACCCGACGCAAGAACGGGATCTGCGCTGAATTAGGGGCATAGACATTGCATAAAACAATCGGGGCACCATAAAGAAGCCCCTCCAAAATAACAAACCGTCCCCCTGGATCTATGTGGGAAGTCGTCACTGTAATTGGGCAGGATCGGGAAAGAAGGATAGCCACCCCAGCTCTGCGTCGATCGTGGAAGGCCGAATAGGCTGTGGGAAAATAGTGCTTAGCGAAGGCAAAAGTACCGGTGCGGTCAAAATGAGTCTCCTGAAGAAACACCACATCCGCTCGTAAGGAGCGGAGTTTTCTAAGGACATGGCGCCTTTTATTGTTGGAACCCAGGCCCTTGACATTAATTGTCACGCACCTAACCATTGGGACACAGGATTGGAGGACAGTGGCGGATTGTAATTAGCTCACCCATCTCACATGATGCTGGCAGGTTTCCCTCGGAGAGGCAAAAGGGCGATCCACAAACAGGAATCCAAAGTCGAGTCAGGGTCTCTAGATCAGGGAGGGGGGGGAAGGAGAGGGAGGAGGGGAGGCAAAAGACATCATACATGACAAAGTAAGAATAAGAACAATTAAACGATACTTTGTGGGCGAGGCTAAGTCACTCGCCTAGGGACCAATGAGGACAGCCAGAGGTCCAATCAGGATCAATGGCCGCATAGTCCAAGTATCCCCTTAGGTGGGAGAGCGTGGACAAGAGGTCGGAGGGGAGACGGCGGATCCCCAACCACCAGTAAAAAGAAGGATGGAAGGGGAGTCACCGGGACCCCACCCCGCCCCATTCTGCTAGAAACACTCCAATAATAAACATAATAGATGAGACCCGTAGACCTAAAAAAAGGGAAAAAAGAGAAGCAAACATGACATTAAGGCTTGCAAATTTCAAAGCACTATTGAGAAAAGGGAGAAAGTCTCAAGGGGGAGCAGCCTCCTCAGGAACCAGTCTCCAGCCGGGGCCTCCGAGCGGGCGCTGCCGCGGAAGGTGCATGATGTCGTCTGGGCTCCAAACGGTGCCAAACCGGTGGTGGGGGAGGGGGTGGAGAGATTAGCTCCCAGTCTGTTAAATCCGGCAGGGGAACATCCAGCAGGTCACAGAAGAGAGGTAAATCCGAAAAGCAGCGAAGCGTAGCGGAGCGACCATCCCTACGAGCAATGAGAGCAAACGGAAAACCCCACCGGTAAGGAATTTGGTGTTCCTGAAGAATCTGGAGGAGGGGTCGGAGATGACGGCGTTTCTGGAGGGTAATTAGCGAAAGATCCTGATAAAATTGTAGTTGAGCTCCCTCAAATTCGAAGTCCTTGAGTTTGCGCACCTTGCTCATTATGGCCTCTTTAAGGGTGAAGTCGTGGAGGCAGCAGATGACATCACGGGGTGCGGTGGAAAGTCCTCTGGGTCGAAGGGCTCGATGTGCCCTATCAAACTTAATTTTGTGGGATGGGGGCTCCTGCAGTACAGTGTTGAAGACAGCCTCCAGCAGAGCAGGCAAACCCTCAGATTGATCAGCCTCTGGGAGTCCCTTAATGCGTATATTATTGCGCCGACCCTGTTGTCAAGATCCTCCAAGTGGCGTTGTATGTCCCGTATAGCTGAACCCTGGTCAGTGGTAGTATCATGCAGTGAGGCAACATAGTCCCTGGTAGTGTCATGGTCATTCTCCAGCGTATCCATTCAATTAGCAATAGAGTGTAAATCAGTGTGGAGGGTAGCAATTTCAGATCGGAAGGATGCTGTGATTTCCGCAACCATGCTGTTAAGGTCTTGTTTAGTAGGTAGCTGAGGAATAAGGTCCGCCATGGGTGGCGGTGCTGAAGATGGGCCTGGAATGCAGCTCTGGGAGTGTGGGGCAGAGGAGCCCCTACGCCAGTGTCCTCCACTGTGTCATCCCCCTCGGAGCTATGGAGGGGGGGGCGATGGGGGGAGATAGTAGGTGAGGAGCCACAGAGACCAGCTCTGTGGCCACTGGCTGCAACTCATCAGCGGTGTGGGAGGGAGCAGAGCCACTGACCTCAAAGCCCCTTGGGGGGCCGGAGACATCCGGGGTCCTCTCATGCTGCTCTGCTAGGAGTGCTGGTGAGGCATAGTGCAGTTGCTGGGGCATCCCAGGGTGAGGAGATTGTGGGAGCATTCGTGCTGGAGAGGCTCTGGGCTGCCCAGGCGCCGACAAGGATCCCCGTTGGAGCGGCGCTCCGCTGGCTGACAGGGGGAGCGCGGGGGGAGAAAAGCTGCGCTGCGACCCCTGTGCCTGGAGAGTGGAGGAAATCCAAGATGTCCGCCCCGCAGCAGCCTGGTCCGGCAGAGAGGGCCGCTGAGCGAAGAAGCCGTCCAGGGTGGCTCTCCCAGATCCCTCCACGGGCGCTGGAGTGCCCGGGGCTGCCTTCCTTGGCAAGCGCTTGCCCATATTTAGAAGCTGAAGGGTCCACGGGTCTCAAACGTTAGCGGTGGAGCGGAGACGGTCCTACCCGCGTCCTACTCCATGCGCGTCCAGGCCACGCCCCCCGGAAGACTGCCACATCAAATATTGAACTGCAGTTGGATGAGAAATGTTTTACCATGCCAGCAGTTGTTGTTCCGGAACTACAAGTACCAGTGATCCTTGGAAGAACCACTCCTGGATTCAAAGATTTGCTAATGGGGGAAAGCCAGTTGTCTGCTGTGACTACCCGAGCTAAAGCAAAGGCACACAAGAGAGATGAGACTTTGAAGGACATTTTCCCACTTCATGAGGACATCATGGAGCCACCGTCATCAAAGCCTCCGAGCGTTCCAGGACAGCAGGATGTCTTCAGGAAAAGACTTTCCCAGGATGGCAAGTATAAAAATGCTGAACTGTGGGACACTGATATTGCATTTGAACAAAAACAGGACATTCACTTATATCCATTGTATGAACAAGGTTTAACTAACTGTAAAGTGGTGGAAGAAAGTGGTAGGCAGCCTGTTACACCCTTTTATCTAGTTGAAAACAATATTTTATATAAAGTGTGTAGTCATCCAAAAACAGGAGAACAAGTGCAACAGTTAGTTGTGCCAAAAAGGTTTAGATCCGAAATTTTGAAATTAGCGCATGATGTTCCTATTGCTGGACATTTGGGTTATAAAAAAACTTTGGCCAGAGTACTTTATCGGTTCTCTTGGCCTTTAGTTTATGATGAAATAACTACTTATTGTCGTAGTTGCCCAGTATGTCAGTACACAGCTTCTGTTCCTCCCAAAGCAGAACTTATACCCTTGCCAGTAATTGATGAACCATTTAATACTGTGGGTATGGATATTATTGGTCCACTAGAAAAAAGTTCCAAAGGTAACCGTTTTATTCTTACAATTGTAGACTACTGTACCAAGTGTCCTGAAGCCATACCTATGCGCACAGTTACTGCTAAAAGAGTTGCTGAGGAAATTTTGAATGTGTTTAGCAGGGTTGGATTACCTAAGCATATCCTTACTGATCAGGGGAGTAACTTTACATCTTCCTTTCTGTTAGAAGTTTATAAACTTCTTGGTATACAGCCCCTCAGAACTACCCCTTATCATCCACAAACTGATGGGTTGACTGAACAATATAACCAAACCTTGAAAAATATGCTTAAAAAATTTGCACATAATGATCCAAAACTGTGGGACAAATGGTTGCCCTTTCTGTTATTTGCTTATCGTGAGGTTCCACAAGAGTCTACAGGGTTTAGCCCTTTTGAATTGTTATATGGGAGACGACCCAGGGGACTCTTGGATGTTATTAAAGAGGTATGGGAAGGTAGAGCTGGTCATCAGAAAAATGTGGTGGAACATGTGTTGGAAATGAGAGAGAGATTAATGAAATTGATTAAGGTAGCCCATGATAATGTCCGCAAAGCAAAAGTTTACCAAAAGAAATGGTATGATCAGCATGCCAAAAATAAGTCAATTAAAGTTGGAGATAAGGTTCTTCTCTTGCTTCCTAGCAGTGAGAATAAGTTGTTGGCCAGATGGCAAGGGCCATATAAAGTTGTTAGACAAACAGGTCCTGTTGACTTTGAAATTGAAACCCCAGATAAAAAACAAAAAAATAAGGTTTACCATGTAAATTTATTAAAACGTTGGCTTGAACCTAAAAATAGCATTACCTGTACTATTGTCGCAGAGGCTTCACAGGATATGTCTGAAGAGATTTATGATTTGTTGAAAAATTGTGCACACTGGTCAGAGGTAACTTTGAATCCAAAGTTATCTAAAGGACAACATTGTGACATGAGGAAACTTATTGGGTCTAGTTCACATGCTTTTGGAAGTAAGCCTGGTTGTGTGTCTTTAATTTCTCATGCAATAAATACTGGGGATCATGCTCCTATCAGGCAGAAACCTTATCGAATACCTGAAAAATTAAAGGGTGAGGCTGAAAATGAGGTGCAGGAAATGCTTAAATTGGGAGTTATTAAACCCTCCAAAAGTCCTTGGTCATCACCTGTAGTGATGGTTGGGAAAAAAAGATGGGACAATACGATTTTGCATAGATTTTCGTAAAATTAATGCCATATCTAGTTTTGACAATTACCCAATGCCGCGTATTGATGAGCTCATAGATAGATTGGGGTGTGCAGAATATATTTCTACCCTAGATTTATGTAAGGGTTATTGGCAAATTCCACTTGATGAGAAATCAAAAGAAAAAACTGCCTTTGTGATGCCTAGTGGTCTGTATCAGTTCAGAAACATGCCATTTGGTCTTCATGGTGCTCCAGCCACATTTCAAAGAGCCATGGACTTACTCTTGAAGGATCATATGGAGTACAGTGCTGCTTATCTAGATGACGTTGTAATTTTTAGTAAATCATGGGAAGACCACTTGTATCACTTGGAAAAGGTCATAACTGAAATTGAGAAAGCTGGTTTCACAATTAATCCACGCAAATGTGCTTTGGGATTCCAAGAAACAAAGTACCTTGGGTTTATTGTGGGTAGTGGTAAAGTAAGGCCAGAAATATCAAAAGTACAAGCCATTCAATCTGCTACTATTCCAGCCACAAAAAAAGAAGTCAGATCATTTTTAGGTCTTGTTGGTTATTATAGACGTTTTATTCCAGAATTTGCTACCATAGTTGCTCCCTTAACCGACCTAACTAAAAAGAACAGAAGAGAGGAAGTTGTATGGACAAGAGAATGTACGCTAGCTTTTGAACAGATAAAAGAAATTTTGTGTAAGGAACCAGTCCTGCAAAGCCCGAACTTTGACAAACCATTTATTGTGCAGACTGATGCATCAGAGGTGGGACTTGGGGCAGTCCTAAGTCAAGAGGATAATGGTGAGGAACATCCTATTCTTTATTTCAGTAGGAAACTTTTCCCCCGTTAACAAAAGTATTCTACTATTGAGAAAGAAGGGCTGGCAATTAAGTGGGCTTTGGTATTACTTACTAGGAAGAGAGTTTACTTTGGTAACAGATCATCATCCCCTCACTTGGATTCATACCATGAAGGACAAAAATGCCAGAATTACTAGGTGGTATTTAGTATTACAGCCATTTAAGTTTGATATACAACATCGGTCAGGGGTGAAGCAACAAAATGCCGATCATTTGTCTAGGTATGGTGCTGAAGTAAAAGTTGTCTGAAGAAGAACAAGCTTCCTCTTAAGGGGGGAGGAATGTGAAGAGGTAAAATGTTTTGTTTTATGTTTATAACTGATTTCCTGTTTTGTAACCTTAGTTGTGGTACATGAGTTGCCAGGTCTGGTAAAACCTCTGTGTGAATGTTCTATTACTGCTTCTTATTTCTTTCTTTCCTCATTAGGCTGGCCACCTAATGCTCTATTTTTCTACTCTTTCTGGTCTTGCTATCTGGAAACAATGTACCAAAACTAAGGAAATGCTCACAATTTGTGTTTAATAAAGAAATGTTTTCATTTACTTACCTGCAGTAAGGAGCTGTAGTAGGGTGTGTCTGCCCTGGCCTTATAAGAGGCAAGTCTGCAGCAACTCCAGTGTTTTATAGAGAAAACTGCACAGGATTATGGGAAATGTCTATGATATAAAAGGATACCATTACCCAGCAAGCTCTGTTGTTGTTGGAGTTGACATAATGGGAAATCTGTGAGACTACAGCAGCCTAAAGGCAAGGATTTTGTTGTATGCATTATGGATATTTTCTGATGAAATATTTTCTCTGTTAAAATTGGACTTAGAATAAACTCCTTTGGATTTCTTTGCATCAATCAAGGTCTGATTGTTTTTTGGAAAATCCCATGCTTCACATGATCCCCTGTATGGCGAATTTTGAAGGTGATGAAAGAGTGACGATGGGGTCTGGGGTGGCTTTTAAGGGGGGAAAAAGGGAGACTGGCGGCCCCGGATTTGGGGAAGGGGGGGCGGGGTGGGGGGTCTTGGGGGCCGGGGACGGGGGTGGGGGGTGGAGGGGGGGGGGGACATAATGTTTGTCCTTGGTGGTCCCCCCCTGGGGTGGGGGGGGGGGGGGGGGGGGGGGGGGGGGTGTGCGGGGGGGGGGTTGGGGGCCCCGGCGGGGGGGGGGCGAGGGGGGCCCCCCCCCCCCGGGGGGGGGGGGGCCCGGGGGGGGGGGGGGGGGGGGGGGGGGGGGGTGTGGGGGGGGGGGGGGGGGGGGGGGGGGGGGGGCGGGGGGGGGGGGGGGGGGGGGGGGGGGGGGGGGGGGGGGGGGGGGGGGGGGGGGGGTTGTGGGTGGGGTGGGGGTGGGGGGGGTTGGTTGTGGGGGGGGGGGGTGGGGGGGGGGGGGGGGGGGGGGGTGTGGGTGGGGGGGGGGTTTTTTTTTTTTTTTTTTTGTGCTTTTCTTTATGATGAAAAAAAAATTTTTTTTTTTGGGGGGGGGGGGGGGGGGGGGGGGGTCGCGCGCGGGGCGCCCCCCACCGGCGGGGGTGGGGGGGGGGGGTGGGGGGGGTTGGGGGCGGCCCCCCCCCCGGTGGGTGTATAGCTTTCATATCTTTAAGTTGTTTCTTTCTGCACATCTTTTTCTTCTTGTAACTGTCAAAGTCTTTTATTAATATTTGATATCAAACTTTTTCATAATCTTAGACTTGATTGAAAATAAATTTTCCTTTGCCTAATACTTCACCCAACTATGTGACTTACTAACCATGTAATATCACAGTGTACCATATCATTCGCTCATATCATACTTACTTTGATATGCCAAATTTTAATACAATAATAACAATCATTGATATTCATATTTTATCAAATGATCACACAATACTACTTTGGGCACCATAATATTAATATATATATATATATATATATATATATATATATATATATATATACTTTAGTTCAACATACAACATAATCTTGAAACAAAATGTGATTTCATTATTACCAATTTATAGAGAATCACAATACTTATTCTTTGATTATAACTTGGCATAAATATACTAAACATCAATATGTTCCAATATGAATGTGTTATCATACTTAATCATAAATTTTAAAGTACAATCACTTTACTATCCTTTTTAATAAAGAAATACCTTTATATTAAGCATTACTTTACTAAATATTATTGTGCTCTTTATTTAAGACACGATATTCAACTTTATTCATTCATTTAGTAGTCAAAAGATATATGAATAATACCACATCTTAAAGTTGCTTTGTCCTTTTTTAACAACGGGCTTTTTGCAGAAAATGGGGACCTTTAACTTTTTAAAAATATTTTTTTTTCTAAAAATGGTTAAAATTGAAATTTTTAAAATGTTAAAATACTTTTGTTTTTGTTTGTTTTTAAATTAAAAAAAATATTTTTTTTTTTATTATTTTTATTTTTTTTTGTGGTGTTGTTTTTTTTTTTTTTTAAAAAAATAAAAAATATATAAAAAAAATATTAAAAAAAAAAAATATTAAAAAATTTTTTTTTTTTTAATTTAAAGTTTTTTAAAAAAAAAAAAAAATATATTTTTTTTTAAAATTTTTTTTTTTTTTTAATATTATTTTTTTTTTTTTTAAAGGGGTTTTTTTTTTTTTTTTTTTTTTATTTTTTTTTTTTTTTTTTTTTTTTTTGGTTGTTGTTGGTTTTTATGTGTGGTTGTTTTTTTTTGTGTGTAAATAATGGTGTTTTGTTAAGAAAAATCCTTGTTATAGATCATATCCAGCTTTACACACTATAAATAATATATTTATTCTTCCTTGATAAAATTGCCCCAATAAACCTTTGTCATTTTAACCAAATATATTGGAAAGCTATCTGTATTATCTTTGTCAAAAGCTAATTTTTTTTACTATCTAAATATTGTAAGTATGTGAGCCAGACGGCGCTGTTGAGCGACCCAGGCCATACCAGAAAAGGCTCTGAGCCACGCCTTTGGGTGGTGGCGTGTAACTCCAGAGGGCTGGAGTATCCTGCACAGAGCAGGAAATGGTGAACCCAACTGGACAGATAGACGGTCTGTGCCAGCAGGGCTGAGGTCCACCGGAGACTCTTTGCTAGAGCTGAGCAAGAGTCAGGCTAGTGAGGGGCTCTATAAGTGAGTTAGTTAGTTTTTTTTTTTTTTTTTGTTTTTTTTTGTTTTTTTTCCCAAGATGGCGCCGCTGGAGTGGCTGCCAGCTACAGCAGCTCTGAGACTCTCTATCTTATTTTTCTTTCTATGACTCGTTTTGTACCTCTCTACTTAAGGACTTTGCAGTATGAAACACACACAAAGACTTGGACCCTTATGATACTTTTTTTTGTTTTTGTTTTTGTTTTTATCTGTCTTTTTGTTCTGCTTGAAAATGGGATCTTTTGTGTATGCAGACAATTCCTTTGTCTATACAAGAGAGGAAATTCTGCAGCTCAGAGGCACAGAAGGACGGCATACCATCTGGTCACACATCCCCCGTGAGATTTGGAGAAAGAAAAAGCGGGTGAGGGGATGAAGAGCTGGTACTCTTCAGAGGATTAAAAAGAGGCGTTACCGACCAGCTGTTCCCTCCATCATCATGGGCAATGTGAGATCTCTTGCAAACAAGATGGATGAACTAACAGCGCTCACCAGGCAGCATCAGGAGTTTCGGGCGTGCAGCATGATGCTACTTACAGAGACTTGGCTCACTGAAGTTACTCCTGACCCTCTGGTCTCCTTGGATGGTTTTAAACTCCTTCGGGCAGACAGGACAAGGGAGAGCGGTAAGAGGAAAGGAGGGGGGCTGGCAATGTTTGTGAATAATAGATGGTGTAATCCTAGGCACATTGTGATTAAGGATCAAACTTGCTGTAAGGACATTGAACTATTAGCTGTGAGCATGAGACCTTTCTACCTACCAAGGGAACTATCACATGTCATCGTGATAGCTGCATATGTCCCCCCCTCTGCGAAAGCTGACGCTGCCTGCGAGGTCCTACAAGCCACGCTGAGCTAGTTACAGTCTCAGCACCCCCAGGCCCTCTTTCTTCTGTCGGGTGATTTCAACCATGCCTCTCCATCATCCACACTGCCCAGTTTCACACAGTATGTAACCTGCCACACAAGAGACAACAAAACACTGGACTTGTTCTTTGCCAAAGTGAGGGAGGCATATAACTCATCAGCCCTACCGCCCCTGGGAAGATCGGATCACAATCTAGTACATCTCCGACCTGTGTACAAGCCACTTGTACGTAGAGAACCAGCTGTCACCCGCACAGTGAGGATATGGTCCGAGGAGAGTGATGAGGCTCTGAGGGATTGTTTTGACACAACCACATGGGAAGTTCTGCAGGATTCTTATGGGGAAGACATAGAAGGACTCACACACTGCATAACGGACTACATTAATTTTTGTGTGGACAACACAGTACCCACAAAAGTGGTGAGGTGCTTCTCCAATAACAAACCATGGATTAACTCTGATATAAAAAAACTACTTAAGGAGAAAAAGATGGCATTCAGGACAAGAGATAAGGAGGGGTTGAGGGAAGTACAAAAGGAGCTGAGACATCAAATCAGGCAGGGAAAAGCCAGTTATAAAGAAAAAATGGAAAAGCAAATGGAAAGAAAAGACATAAGGGGGGTCTGGGAGGGGCTTAAGTCAATTTCGGGTCATAAACAGTCTGTCTGCCAGATTGAGGCAGATGTTAATTGGCTTAATGAACTAAACCTATTCTTCAACAGATTTGATCACACACCAGCTCCTCCCACCCCAGTATGTCCTTCAGCTCCCCCCACCACAATGACTTCTCCCCATGCGGCCACTTCCCAACAGACCAGTAAATCCAGAAATCCATCTTTATCTGGCCACAGTCTGACCTTCACACGGGCCCAGGTGAGGAAGGAGATGAAAAAGATCAAGGCGAGGAAAGCCGCAGGGCCAGATGACATCAGTGCAAGGCTAATTAAGACTTGCGGGGACCAGCTGTGTGGTATAATTACATATATGTATAATATGAGCCTGAGGCAGGAAATAGTCCCTGAATTATGGAAATCTTCTTGTGTGGTACCAGTTCCAAAGAAACCCCACCCTATGGACCTCAACGACTACAGACCTGTAGCACTGACATCCCACCTGATGAAGATCTTGGAGAGATTGGTTCTCACACATCTCCGCCCTCTAGTGAGCCCCGCTATGGACCCACTCCAGTTTGCTTATCGGCCGGGCATTGGGGTAGATGATGCCATCATCCATCTTCTGCACAGGGCTCTGTCTCACCTGGAGAAACCAGGGAACACAGTGAGAATAATGTTCTTTGACTTCTCCAGTGCTTTTAACACCATACAGCCCAGGTTATTGAGGGACAAGCTGGACCTTGCTGGAGTGGACCACCACCTCTCCAACTGGATCCTAGACTACCTCACAAATCGACCTCAATACGTGAGAGCCCAAGACTGTGTGTCAGGTACCGTGATCTGTAATACGGGGGCACCTCAGGGTACGGTTCTCGCCCCTTTCCTCTTCACACTGTACACTGCAGATTTTAGGTGCAACTCATCCAGCTGCTACCTACAGAAGTATTCTGACGACTCTGCAATAGTGGGTCTCATCACAGATGATGATGACAGGGAGTACAGAGAACTGAACCAGCATTTTGTGGACTGGTGCCACCGGAACCACCTGAAGATTAACGCGGGGAAGACCAAGGAGATGGTGGTGGACTTCCGCAAAGGCAGAAGCCCTCCTAAACCAGTGGACATCCTGGGGACGGGCATCGAGATTGTGAACACCTATAAGTACCTGGGTTTGCTCCTTAATAATAAGCTGGACTGGGCAGATCATATGGAGGCCCTGTACAGGAAGGGCCACAGCAGGCTCTACCTGCTTAGGAAGCTGAGAGCCTTTGGAATCCGGGGGGCACTTCTTAGGACTTTCTTCAACTCGGTAGTGGCATCAGCCATCTTCTTTGGAGTGGCCTGCTGGGGGGAGCAGTATATCAACCAGGGACAGAAATAAACTTGACAAGCTAATTAGAAGGGCCAGCTCTGTCCTGGGGAGCCCACTGGACCCAGTGCAGGTGGTGGGTGACAGAAGGATACTGTCCGTGGTGAGCTCCATGCAGAAGAAGAAGTCCCATCCCATGCATGAGACTGTGATCGCGCTGAGCAGTACTGTCAGTGACCGACTGCTCCACCCTAGGTGTGAGAAGGAGCGCTATCGGAAGTCTTTCCTCCCCACCGCGGTTAGGCTGTACAACCAACACCGACCTAAGAGGAGATCATTACACACAGAGAACTGAAATATCTCTCTGCCTGTTAAATCCCCCCCCCCCCTCTGCTACGCCCTATCTGTCTGTCTGCTATTAATGTAATGCCTCTCACCTTGGAACATTCCTGTACATGTTGTATTTGTATTTGTATCTGCTTATCTTTGCTGCTGTAACACACTGAATTTCCCCATTGTGGGACTATTAAAGGACTATTATTATTATTATTATTATTATTAACGGCGGCCTAGGTTTTGTTTGTTGTTTTGTTATGTTGCCCTTAAGCTGTAATAAAGCCACTTTGTTTTAAATTGGCACCGTCTGAACGCTGTCTCACTGGCGCCCAGTACCACGAACCACCGCTGTTGGGACCAGGAAAAGCCACCATTTGAGTCTAAATTCCCCAAGCTGTCACATATGGTGGAGAATAGCGCGCATAAAGAGATCCACGCAAGTCCTGGAAGACAAGTGTTTGGTGACTGCAGTACTGCAAAGTGTGCATTGTGGCCTACAGCTGGAAGAAATCTGTGATTTCAACTGAAGAAACCCAGGAAAGGGTGAGTGCAACATAGCAAAGTGTGTGCAAAACTGGTGAAAGTAAAACTCTGGAAGAAGAATCCAGGGAATGGACTTTTTGTATACTGTGACACAGAAGTCTGCAAAGTGCTTGCTGATGGCAAGAAAGTATGCAATGTGTTTAGAAGCTGGATATTGCAAACAGTCTATGTGAAAGGCTATGGTGCCATGTTGGTGTTTTCTGTGGAAGACAGAAGAAAATGATGGTTGTTGTAGTGCCACATAAGTTAACTGTTTGAATACATGTGACTGCTGAAGATAGCAAAAAGTTGCTGCTGGTTGAATCCAAGGTTGCTGTGGAATATTGTGTAATCTTGTTAGTAAACCATGGGCAAGAAAAAGAGAATTTCAGCTTGTAAAAAAGCAGAGAAGTCTTGCACAGGTTTATTAGTGTAGTCTGAATGCAGAGAGACACAAAACCCGGAGCAGATTAGGTGGAATGCAAGTAAAGATGATGTGTTGCATGAGAGTGACTCAGTCTTTCTAAAGCACCTCTGTTCTATGAAAGAATATGTCCCTGCTGAAAGTATGAATATGACTATGTCTCATACTGGAGTGCATCAGAGCGCCAAAGATGAAAATATTATGGTGCAGCAGCTTCAAGATGAGATTAAAACCATCAGGTTCGTTTATGAAGATGAAATATCTGATTGGAAATGGCAACTTGAGGTATCAGAAAAAGAGAACCTTAAGTTAAAGAAAGAGCTTAACTCTATGAAGAGTTCATATCCTAGTCATTGTGAAAAATGTGGTACTGGGTTTGCCTGGAATGGACGGTGTCACTAAGAAGGAGTTTGCTGATATGAAATGTGCTCTATCTAATAAAGTTGTACAGAGTGTAGAGCAAAAGCAAGTGCTTGAGAAGCAATTGCAGGATTTAAAGGAGCAGCATGTCCAAGACTCCATTGCCAAAGAGTGTATCATTGAAAAATTAAGAGATGACCTTGAAACTGCTAAAGTGAGAGAAGTAAAGTTTTGCAGTGTCAGTCAGAATGTCTGGATGACCAAATGAGGAAGTGTGAAAAACTTTCGGCTGCATTAATAAAGAAAATGAAATTGCAGAGCTGAGGAAGCATGTCTCTGACCAAGAGAGTGATTTAGAATCTGCAGTGCAGACATTGCAGTCAGAGCAAAACTTGCATGAACTAAAGCAGGTTCGCCTAAATAGTGAAATCCATGAATGGCGGAGCAGAGCTGGAGTTCTGGAACAAAGAGAAAGGGAACTCAAAGCTAGAATATGTAGCCTGGTGAGGGCGCTGTCAGGATATTGTGAAGATAAAGAGAAATTGTCTGTTTTGGTGCAAAATAAAGACAAAGATTTGATGGAAATGTCGTCTGTCCATGCTCAGAAAGTGCAAGCCTTACAGGAGAGTCATAAAAAAGTAGAGACTCAACTTCAAGTGATGCAACTAAAAGTGACAGAAGGGGACAGGTTTCAAGCAGAACTGCTAGACAAGGCAAATAGACTACAGGTGGAATTGGATAATGTCACAAGGCTTCTTTCTCAAGCAGACAGCAAGTTTATCAAACTTTCCAAAGCTTTTTCTATACTAGAATCTCAGCTTCAAGACACTCAGGAACTTTTGCAAGAAGAAACCCGTCAGAAGCTTGACCTTAGTACAAAACTAAAACAAATGGAAGATGAGAAAAATGGTTTCCTTGAGCAACTAGAGGAAGAGGAAATAGCAAAAAGAGATTTGACAAAGCAGATTTCAACACTACAGGCTCAGGCGACTGATATGAAGAAAAAAATGGAGGATAGTATTAGGTCCTTGGACTCTGTTGAAGAACTAAAGGAAAAGTTTCAAAAGGAGCTAGAAGCTACAACTCAACGGTTTGAGGAGAAGGTTGCTGCTTATGACAAACTTGAGAAGATGAAAATTAGACTGCAGCAGGAACTAGAAGATGTAGGTGTAGATCTTGATCATCAACATCAGATTGTGTCAAATTTGGAAAGGAAGCAGAAAAAGTTTGATCAGCTGCTTGGTGAAGAGAAGACTCTTTCTGCTAGATATGCAGAAGAACGTGACCGTGCTGAAGCAGAGGCTTGTGAAACAAGACCCAAGCTCTTGCCTTGGCTCGCTCCCTAGCACTAGAAGTCCCAGAAATTTCGAGCTCCCCCTTCAAGTCCTGAAAGAGGGTCAAATGACCCTTAGTCCAAACTGACAACTCTGATGGCTCCAATTAGCATTTCCTTTCATTTGTAAATGTGGCCATTGTCTGAGGAATCTGCAGGGGAAAATTGTGTTGATCCACCTCAGGTCTTGTAAGAGAGTGTAAAGAAAAGAATGTAAGCTGCTCCTGAGTGTCTGCCCACCCCCCAGCTGCATTGTTGTGCTGGGAATATTTGCTAACACCTTAGCAAATTTGCATGCAGCCTTTTGTGCTGTGGGGGATGTGACTGCTTCTCAAAGTAGTCTGCGACTTGAAATCAAAGTACATCTGTAATGTCCTCCCATATCTTGGCAAGGACCCCAGTCGTCCCAGCGGGGAGAGACTGTCCGAAACTGTAGTGATGAGGCTGATGGAACCATTCATGGACAAGGGCAGAACTGTAACCACGAACAATTTCTTTACATCATTGTCACTTGCACAATGACTGCTTAGCCGGAAAACCACTATCCTCGGCACAGTCAACAAGAGTCGCCAGGAAATTCCTCAATCCGCTAGACAGATGGACCGCACTGAATTCACCACTCAGGTGTTTTCAACCACTGATGTCACACTGACAGTGTATGCACCCAAACGAAAGAAGGCCGTCTACATTCTCAGCAGCATGCACAGCGTGGTTGAGACTGAGGATACCAACAAAAGGAAGCGAAACACGGTCACACAATACAACCACACAAAGTGCGGTGTGGATGTAATGGACCAAATGGTGCGGGAGTACAGCCTGCATGCAGGAACACGGAGATGGCCATTCGCCGTGTTCTACAACATGATTGACATGGCAGCACTGAATGCTCATGTTCTTTATCAGGCATGCACTGGGGTGCAGGAGAGACGGGTGGACTTCCTGGTTGAGCTTGCAAAAGAGTTAGGTGGCTCTCATGTGACTGAAAAGAAGGCACGCAAGGAGAAACTCCTTCGGCAACAACCTTCCACACCCAGCCCTGGCAAAAGGGCGAAGTGTCAGGTCAACCATCGATGCACGAACAATTGTGCAACTGAGAGATGTGTTTACTGCTACAAATACACGTGTGGCAAATGTACCAGGGACATACCCAGGCAGTGCCAGGTATGTTCCGACAGTGCAGACAGACTGCTGAGTGAGTGCTGAAATGCTAGTCACACAAGAAGGACATGCCACTCACACACACACACGAAGCCCCCCACAGCAGCCTATTGTAAATATGTGTGGAATTGTTTTATTCCTTGTATTTTTTTTATTATTTTCATAACAAAAATAAAAAGCATAGAAACAAATAACAGTTGTTCTTTTGTATATTTACATTTTTGTATATTTAGATTCAAGTCAATGGGTGCAGAAAAAAAAAAAAAAATCGCAAAAAAAATCACAGCTACTTGCGATATTTTTGTGATCTGTCCCGTTGGTCATATAGATCACTCCTCTGGGATTTTTTCGCACGAAAAAAATCGCAGGAAAATCGCACCTATGAAAAAAAATCGCACGAAAAACAATCGCAGGTGTGCTTGGTGCCATTGAAATACATTGGCAAATCGCAGAAAAAAATTGCATCGCATTGCGATGCGATTTTCGCGCAATTTTTTTTCGCTAGTGTGCTTGAGGCCTTAGACCAGGGGTCGGCAACCTATGGCACGCGTGCCACTCTTGGCACGCGAGGCTTATTCCCCTGGCACGGCAGCGGACTCCTCACCCAGCAGTTTCGATCGGACCAAACACGGCCGAAACGAAACTGCTATTATTATACTGTGGGGTCTCTTCAGACCCCCGAGTATAATAAGCGGAGCCCCCGGGGAGATGATCAAACATAAAAAACAATGTACTCACTATTCCATGCTCCGCAGCCGCTCTGTACTCTTCGGGCGCTTCTGCCTGCAGGGGCCACTATAGAGCATAATACCGTGTGCAGGGACTACTATGGGACATATACCGTGTGCAGGGGCCACTATGGGACATATACCGTGTGCAGGGGCCACTATGGGACATATACCGTGTGCAGGGGCCACTATGGGACATATACCGTGTGCAGGGGCCACTATGGGACATATACCCGGGCCACATATACCGGTGCAGGGGCCACTATGGGACATATACCGTGTGCAGGGGCCACTATGGAGCATAATACCGTGTGCAGGGGCCACTATAGAGCATAATACCGTGTGCAGGGACCACTATGGGACATATACCGTGTGCAGGGGCCACTATGGAGCATAATACCGTGTGCAGGGGCCACTATGGGACATAATACCGTGTGCAGGGACCACTATGGGACATATACCGTGTGCAGGGGCCACTATGGGACATATACCGTGTGCAGGGGCCACTATGGGACATAATACCGTGTGCAGGGGCCACTATGGAGCATAATACCGTGTGCAGGGACCGCTATGGGACATATACCGTGTGCAGGGGCCACTATGGAGCATAATACCATGTGCAGGGGCCACTATGGAGCATAATACCATGTGAAGGGGCCGCTATGGGACATATACCGTGTGCAGGGGCCGCTATGGGACAAATACTGTGTGCAGGGGCAGCTATGGGACAAATACCGTGTGTAGGGGCCGCTATGGGACATAATACCGTGTGCAGGGGCCGCTATGGGACAAATACCGTGTGCAGAGGACGCTATGGGACATAATACCGTGTGCAGGGGCCACTATGGAGCATAATACCGTGTGCAGGGGCCGCTATGGGACAAATACTGTGTGCAGGGGCAGCTATGGGACAAATACTGTGTGTAGGGGCCGCTATGGGACATAATACCGTGTGCAGGGGCCGCTATGGGACAAATACCGTGTGCAGAGGCTGCTATGGGACATAATACCGTGTGCAGGGGCCACTATAGAGCATAATACCGTGTGCAGGGGCCGCTATGGGACATATACCGTGTGCAGGGTCTGCTATGGGACATATACGGTGTGTAGGGGCCGTTATGGGACATATTGCTGTGTGCAGGGGCCGCTATGGGACAAATACTGTGTGCAGGGACTGCTATGGGTCAAATACTGTGTGCAGAGGCAGCTATGGGACAAATGCCGTGTGCAGAGGCAGCTATGGGACATATACCATGTTGAAGGGGCCGCTATGGGACATAATACCGTGTGCAGGGACCACTATGGGACATTATTCTGTATAACGGTGTGTTTTCTATATTAAGGATGTGTTTTTGCACAGAAAACTCCGGCTTTGTTTTTTTTTGTGCAAAAATGCACCAGTTTTACATTGAATGAAAAAGTTCCAAATATAGCTGCATCCAGATACATAGTGTGTATTCACCATAAGGATGCCGCCATACGGGGCTCCTGGACACAATAAATTTACCACTAATTGGGGGCTTCACATGGACTTTCATTGCTTCTAATCAGAAAGTACAGGAGTGTCCCAGGAAATAGCAGTAAACGCATGTGTCCTAAAGCATCTGGTGGCAGCACTTCTGTGTTATGGTTTGTGGTATATGACTTTAGTTTAGGGGTCGTCAGACTTACAATTATTGACCGGCACTCCGAGTACCTCATCTTTGATTTTTTTTATTAAAATCGGCATGCCGAACAAAAAAGGTTGCCTACCCCTGCCTTAGACAAATGCTTCTGGTCATTACTCACAGCTGTACCTTGCTCTAAAATTTCTAATTCTATTTAAAATATATAAAAAATGATTAATTGTTTCAGTGCTTTTTTGCTCAAATAAAACTAAACTTAATACAATATGTATAGTCTTTATATTATCAAATACAATAAACTGAATAGAACTAACTAGACACTAAATGGCTAAACTCAATGGAAAACAACAACCTCCTGTGGTGTGACAGTAATGGCCTTAATTACAGAACAAAAGACGGTGATTATAGGATGTTAGATAAAATCCTTCAGGTCATTCGACCCGTCTCTGGGTTCCAAAGGTAGAAATGTTAAATGACCCCTCTCTGGGACTTCTAGTGCTAGAAGAGGCCCTTGAATTGAAGGCTGAGTTAGAGAGGCTCAACAAGCAACTGCACACTGAAATGGAGGATTTGGTTAGCTCCAAGGATAAAGTTGAGAAAAACCTGGAATCTGTGCAGATATTGTATGAGAACAAAGCTAATGCTTATGAGATGCTGGAAAAGGCCCAGAGAGAATTGGACCTCCAGACAGAAGACATGAGGATTCAGTTTGAAGGAAACCTGTCTAATTTATCTGCTGAGATTGTAGATCTAAAAATGCTTGTTGCTAAATTAAAGGTGCAAGTGAACAAGCAGGAGGAAATCAAGAAACAGCTGGAGTTTCAGATGGATCAAGTGAAGCGTGAATCAGAAATAAAGTTGGAAGAGCGCACTTCTCAGATGGAACAGTTAAAAATCTAAAAGAGAAGAATTAGATCGATTGCTGCAGTCTTTATCCAATACTGAACAGTCGGCATCTGCACTATCTTCAAAACTGTCAGCACTAGAAGATGAGAGAGACTCGCTGAAGAGCCTGTTAACCTCTAAAGAATCAGAGCTGTTATCCCTGAAAAATGTGATTCAAGAAATAGAGTCTTTGTTCAACCAAGAGCAAGATAAGAGAGCCACTGAGACACGAGACTTGAATGAAAGACTTGACAAAAAGTCTGCAGATGAGCAGAAGCTTTATCAGAAAATGTTGGAGGGTCAATCCAATATAATTCAGGGAACAGTGGGGGAAGCAGAAAATATTATCCAGGATGCTGACCTGACAAATGTTAGAAGAACATTGCAGAATATCCTAGAATTAGGAGGCATAGTGAATAAAGAGATGGCATCTACATCTGCTGCCATAGAAGATGTCAGGAAGATTGAGGAAGTTCTGCAAGTTGCAATAGTAAAAACTGAGATGGAGGCTGTGCAGAAAAATGTGGCAGTGAAGGAAGTTCCGGAACTGGAATCAGAGATTTGTGCGCTACAGAAGGTTTTAGAATTAGAGAAAGCTGCCAGCATAGAGGCAGAGAAAGCAGAGCCATTAAGGCAGCCAGAACATGTAACCAAAAAGCATATGGGTACTGACAGAAAAAACTGTGATGTTGAAAACTTGGTACCCCAGTCCTCCGGTGTTAGCACAGGGAATGAAAATAACTTGGAGAATGTTGAGATGACAATGTCACCAGCTCCTGTACTGTCAGAAATGAGTTGGCACGAAACTTCTTGCAGTCTATCCCAGCACCGCAACATGCCTCCAGGAAGTTATGCGTATGAGAAAGAGGAAGTGAGACTAGAGTATGGAAATGGTTGTCCTGCTGCTGTACGGGTGTGGAAGCATTATACAGAAACCATTCCAATATATGATGTGACAGTTGTTAAAGACATACCATAAAATGTAGTTCAGCGTGATCTATTATGTGAGGGTGTACGGTATGGCCCTTGTGCAGACGGAGAAGATATTGCGGTACAGAGCTTGTGTATCTCAAACAAAGAGGAGAGAAAGCGGCCTATGTCTCCTAAACTTCTAAGCCGTGATGGTGATGGCAAGGTTTGCTTTGAGATGAAGGTTACAGAAAAGGTACCCGTGAAATATTCATACTCTAAAGACATTGATGTGCATGAAGTACGTGTTAGTTGGTATCTGGGCTCCTGTGGATTTGTGATAGGAGAAGATGAAGATTCTTGCGGCTATTCAGTAGATGAATCGAGGTCATGCAATGGGATGGCTGAAGAGTACGGCGAGAAATGTGATGAAAATGATGTGATCCCTTGTATGGCGAATTTTGAAGGTAATGAAGGAGAACTTGCCTTTGTACAGAATGGCCAGGATCTTGGCGTAGCATTTAAAGTGCTGAAAAAACGGAAAACTCGATTTAGCGGAATTTGGAAGAAGAGACCGCCAGATTGGGACTTTAAAGTGATGAGAAAACGGAGAACCCGACGGAGCAGTATTTGGAAGAAAAGACCGCCAGATTGGGACTTCTGGAGAGACACTGGACAGGCATACTTGGTTGAAAAGGGACTTCGTCATAAGATGTCTCGTCCCATTGTAGCTCACCCCATGGGTAGTGAGCTGAGGGGGAGGGTATGTAAGTATGTGAGCCAGAGGGCGCTGTTGAGCGACCCAGGCCATACCAGAAAAGGCTCTGAGCCACGCCTTTGGGTGGTGGCGTGTAACTCCAGAGGGCTGGAGTATCCTGCACAGAGCAGGAAATGGTGGACCCAACTGGACAGATAGACGGTCTGTGCCAGCAGGGCTGAGGTCCACCGGAGACTCTTTGCTAGAGCTGAGCAAGAGTCAGGCTAGTGAGGGGCTCTATAAGTGAGTTAGGGCCCTAACGGCGGCCTAGGTTTTGTTTGTTGTTTTGTTATGTTGCCCTTACGCTGTAATAAAGCCACTTTGTTTTAAATTGGCACCGTCTGAACGCTGTCTCACCGGCGCCCAGTACCACGAACCACCGCTGTTGGGACCAGGAAAAGCCACCATTTGAGTCTAAATTCCCCAAGCTGTCACAATATTCATGAACCAAAATGTACTACATGTCCTGGCAGCTGTCACTTACACTCAGACCTCATGTTGCTTCTGTAGCTTTAAGAACATATGAGTTTCCTTTGATGTATCTCAAATATATCTGCTATTTACCAATGCACATTCCATATAATGGATCACATAGGACAAAAAATAAATATAGACGTCTTTAGATGTGTTATACTTTTTCTTCTCGGATGCATCCTGGATTTTTTTCTTAGGCCTTTTCTAACATCACAGAACTGCAGGTAACATAAATACATGACATTGACACTTACACTTACACTACAATGGGCCCAACAGGATCACGTCACCATTTGTTCCTTGTCAATCAACTGACCACAGTAAGTCACACTGAGTCTCATCCTCTCAGAGTTGCATGCTCTCACACAATGGATTATACATGGAAAAGACTACATGCATATCAAGTGAGTTATAACTTATTTTACTCTAATATGCATTGCTATTAGTCACACCATATTAATCTGTTTATCAAATTAATTGTTAGACAATTCATGCATATATTGGGCTATAATGAATGACATCAATGATTGAACTGCTGCTTTTTCACATATGAAATATCTACGGAGGAAAACAGATAACATTTTAGCAAAAGATCTAATTGGTACACTAACAATTTTAACCAATGGAAAAGTTTACTTTCTTGACTTCTGATACTATATGATTATGATATTATATACATTTGTTTTGCCCTTCTCTGTATCCAGAGTGAGATGTGACTAAAATATATATCACCAATTAACATAGTAAGAGCAAGTCACTTTTACTTGACCCTCATGTATATATATAATAATATGATGTATACATACAGTATTATTATCAATATCATAATCAGGACTATTTTATAAACATCATCACATAACTATCTGAGTTATACCTGATCATTTAAATTTCTCCTCATATGAAAGATCTATCTTTCTACAGCCTGAATAGTAAATGATACCAATAGACAGTCATTAATATAGAGATATTTTTAAGCTCGACCCATGACCTTCCTTTCAATAACATCCACCAATAGGTTGAGCAATAATCTGTCTTCATGTGGATATTCCAAGCTCTGTGACTTTTTCCTGATAAGAAAGGGTAGATCAGATGTCAAGGATGGGTTGCTGTGACAGTCTAGAATTTTGGGAACAGCCGTTACTCTGTCAGGATTGCTATTTTGTACATTCTTTCCTAGGTGACTGACTCTATCTATAGCTTTGACTGGCTGAGAGTTGGACATTTGCTTATTTACAACTGATAATGGGATCTTTATGAATGGAACTTCTTTCATGACATATGGCTTATATACAACGTGTAATTTCCTACGTTTTTCATAGATTTCTTCACTTTTCTTCCTATAAATAGGTGACGCTGTTATCTGATTTGACAGATTTCTTTTAGGTGACTTTATTCTTTGATTTGTCCCTGTTTGTTTTACATTTGCCATTTGTCTCTGATGTCTTCTGGCCATGTCCAATAACCGAGCAGCTTCAAATAAAGACTTTTTATCTGATGCAATAGCAAGAGTGACCGGATCCAGAAATCTGAAATTCTTCACAAAAGTTCTCACCATCGCTTGAGAGTTGACTTTTTTAACAACAGCTTTATATGTCCTCTCAAATCTAGACATAACTGAATATGTAGATTCATCTCTGCCAATCTTTATTTCATTTAGAATTTCAGATGTTGGCATGCTGTCGCCTGTAGTACACCAAATTAATTTCTTTAATCGGTCTACATCACTGTCCTGTAACCATTCATTTGACTCATTGTCATAAGACATCTTTGCTGATAGACATCTCGTATAGTTTGCAGGAACCAAGTTCTAAACAAGAGATTTTTCTGTTCAGTAGATAAAGCAAACTTATCTGCATAACTTTCACAAATGTCTGAGTTTCTACACACATGGATATCTACATCATATGTGGGAGTGTCCTTACTCAGATTGGTCAAATGTTTCTGTAATTTTATTTTCATCTTTGTTTCTTTAATTTGTAATTCCTTATCTACTGCCATATCTGTGCCTTTATTATGGTCATCCTGAGTATTTACAGGCTCCATTTGTTCTCTATCCTGTGATGAGCTATCTATGGCCATTACAGCCACGTGACACTTCATGTCAGCATGCTGAGATTCCTGACAATCCGTTTGGACCGCTGTTTCATGCATAATAGGAATTACACTAAACACTTCTGTATCTGATAACTTTTCTGATATAACTTTATGGAATACCTTAACCATATGCATAATATTCCTTAATATTAACACAATACACAAAGATTTATTCTCAATGATAGAATTTGCCTGTTCACATTGTGTATACAAATACTGCCATATATTCTATAACCTTTCACTAGGCACAAACTTAAACTCTAAGTTACACTTTTTAGACAACGACTGTATAATTTCCATAATTAAAAGTAAAATCTTTACTTACAACGGTAGAAAACCGTCACCTTGTAACTTGTAGTTTCTCCTTGGAACAACTGGTTCCTTTCATCAGCACGTCTCAGTACATCTGGCATCTGTAGTCCTCCTTCTTTATTGCTTGTACTGTCAGAGCAAAAATTCTGCAGTTCCTCACAGGCTTTCCTCACACAGGCTTCCGTCTCTAGAGGTTACTGGAACACGTGCAACTTTCAGCTGTAAGCGTATTTCATTCATCTAGGTAATTTTCGAAATTTCCTGAAGCTTGCAACGTTATAAAACGTGCAAAATACTGTCTCGTTCCCTTCTTGCAAGTAGAAGGAATGAGAAAAAACAGGTAAAAATCGACTGGGCCGACTCGCCAATTGTAAAATACTCTACAATTGAATGAAATTCTTACTCACGTGTTGTCCCATAAGGTAACATTATTAGAGTTTTCAGCTTCCTATAAAAACATGGAAATTTATTGAAGTCTTCATGGAAAAATAGATACAGGGAAAACTTCCAGCATAACAGAATATCAATAAACATCTTATCAGCTTACATCATGGGAGAAGTTCATAGTTAAGTTTCTTCAAGTTGTTCTCTTGCAGACATCTTGGTTCATGCTTATTCATTCATGTGTGTTGGTCTTCTGTAGGACAATTTTGCCATCCTTCCAAGGTGACAGAGGAAGTAGACAGACAGCAAGACAGGCCAAAAGACCCAGACCTGTGTGTCTGTCAATCATTTATATTCATGAGAGGGGGTGTTCCCCAACATCCTTATACTTTCTACTACTGTATTTGGACAATACTAGAATACTATACCCTAACCACACCCATGTACCATAAAATACAAGAGTTTTGTCAGCAGAATACAATTAACCCTTACAGGTCATAAATATTGCAATCTAATAATATTTAACAGACAACTCAGACTACAGTGCGCCTTACTTATGCTTCCTAACGTCACCTTCAAACAGGTGGGTATAGTCAAAGTTAAGGCACACACTAAGGCTGAAACAAAAGAAAGTAGAGGATACATGTGGGCAGATGCTGCCACCAAACTAAATGCAGAAAAGCTTAGGGAACATGGCTCAACACAGGTGGTCACCATACTGGACCAAAACTCTCAGCTCTCTTTTCAGGTTCTAAAAGTGCTGCAGGTCCAATCCAGCCCAGAAGAAAAGACATGGGAACAGCAAGGAGCAAAAAATGATGGCCAGTGGTAAGAGAGTATGTTTACCGAGAGCATTGTTCCCAATGATGGCGCAAGTAGCTCATTCTCAAGTACAACACTCAAAAACAGTCATATGTGACTTGGTGAGCAAACGATGGGTAGCTCCAGGTTTTAGCACCACTGCAGCCAGATATGTGCAAGCCCGCATAACATGTGCCAGGCACAATGTAGGCCAAAAAGTAAAGGTTGCTCAGAAACACATCCTGAGCCCTGACCCACCAGAGAGCAGGTAACCAAGAAGACCACCAAGAACACAGCCACACCACAGATAGTGAGACGAAGAATGAAGAAGATACATGCCGAGAAAGAACATAAATGAGGGTCCACACACACCTCCCCCTTTGGCAGCGGGAGGAAGAAGGAGCCCCGTCCCTCCACCCGCACCCCGCCCCCAGCCCGGGAAGCCAGGCAGCGGGCGGCCAGGCGGCCGGATGTCATAGTTGTATTGCTGCAGCACCAGGCTCCAACGTAACAACCGTCCATTCACCTGCAACACGTTTGATCCAGATCAGAGGGTTCCCCGGCATCCGCACCACGGGGCCCCCACCCCCCACAGTGCCAGGCACCCCCCGCGGGCCCCCCCCAGCACCCCCCCCGGCCCCCCCCCCCCCCCCCCCAACCCGTACGCCGAAGTACAGGGCATCGCCAGGGCAGCTTCAAGGCCGGAAGGAGCGCCGCAAGCATCCGTCCACTGGACAGTTTGCGGCAACTTCTTCTTGGTGGGTCCGTGGGGGCGCCAGGCACCAAGCCCGCACCCACCCCCCAACCCCCCGCCGCCCCCAGGAACAACACCACCCGCCCCCGCCGGGGGGGGGGGGCCAGGACGGATTGCATCCGCTTTCCGGTCTGCCTCGACCCCTGACCGAGCGGCCACCGGGCCGCCACAACCACAGGGAAGATGTGGGGGACCCCCCCCCGCCCCCCCACCCCTGCCCGGGCCCCGCCCCCCGGGGGGGGGGGGGGGGGGGCGGGCGGGGGGGGGGGGCGGCCCGGGGGGGGGGGGGGGGCCCCGGGGGGGGGGCGGGGGGGGGGGGGGGCCCCGGGGGGGGCCCCGGGGAGCCTCTTGTACCCATCCTCCAGAGATTGCAGGTTAACTGTGCAGTTACCAAAGGTGGGAAGGCATGAATACATGCTTGTGTGTGTTCCCAGGATCTCTTTTCAGGAGGGCCTCAGGCATTTCCGGTACAGATCTGTTTCATGATCTCCATTCCCTACTACTAGACAAATTGCGTCCCCTTCATACATCACTTATAGGTTGCAACACAGCGGTTAAAATGACACTTCTGCCAAAGGTACTCTACTTCTTTTAGACTGGGTAGCTTGGACAGCGACCCTGAACTCCTGACTGGAACCAGACAGAAGAGATGTGCATGTCATATACCCGCCGGGCTCCTCCGGCTCCAGTGTGGGGAGGCTAGTCATGGCGGTCTCAGTGCCATCTCCGGGTGTCAGAGGGAACGGCTCAGGGGTTGGAGCGCCTTCCACCCCTCTAGCACTCTGGCTGCGGGTTACCACCGCAACACCAGCAGTCCGTTCCTCATCCGGATCGGCCTGAGATCCCCGTGACCCACCTGACCACCTGGCACATTGTCATCAGTTGGGTTTGCCCCCAGCATCTCAGAAGAGCTACCCTGGAAATCTGCAAGGCAAGAATTAGCAATTACATTGACATTGCATTCAGTCATTGATTCACAGTGAACTGCATGGGTGAATGGCTCAGCCAGGGTCACACTGAGGGGGCTATCACCACCCGCAGATGTGGGCGGGGCTACAGCCAGGTTAACATTCCACAGTCCCTCATTTACATGCTCACTAATTCCTTTAGCTGGGCACACATCAGGGGGAAGCCGGCTGCAGACCCCTCCCTCTGCCTGTGTGACAGGCTTCAACACCACATTAAAATCATCCTTCAGTACAGACATTTTGTCACAGCGAGGTGGGGCTACTACCACCCCATATTGGGACACCAAGGGCCCCAAATCTGTTCCCAATAGTACATTGGCAGGCAGATTAGACATTAGCCCCACATCACGCATTCCTTTTCCCCCACCCCAATCCAAATGGACGCAAGCCATGGGCACAGTTAAGCGTTCTTGTCCAATACCCCTCAGGGTCAGAGTTTTTCCAGGGATAATACTGTCCGGAGGGACCAAGTCAGGTTGCACCAGAGTAACATCCGCTCCAGTGTCCCGAAATCCCATGACCACTTTATCCCCCACAATGACCTGTTGACGGTTGGTATTGGATTGCAACCCCTCCCTCCCCACCAAGTATACAGATGAGCCAGCTGCTGTGGCTGGGGAAACAGGGGGGTTCTTAGAGCGGTTGGGGCACTCCGCCTTGAAATGTCCTGGCTGGTTACAGGTGTGACACCGCCGGACCTCTCCTTGGGACTTGGAGGTGGTCCCCGGGGTGCCCAGAGTTCTTGGGACAGGGGAAGTAGAGGGGGCACCCGGGACAGAGTTTGTCTTACCCCACTTGGAGACCGCAGGCTGTGGTGAACTCCAGCTTTGCCCCTCCTTCCAGCTTGGGGATCTCTGCAGTGTGGATCCTCTCTTGGCCCCTTGCTCCCTGGTGGACACATAGTCGTCAGCAATCTCTGCAGCCTGGTCTGCTGTTTTGGGTTTCCAATCACACACGAACTGGCGGACCTCCAGAGGGCACACCTGGAGAAATTGTTCCTTTATCATAAGATCCCCAAGTCCCTCAAACGTGGTGACAGTAAGTCCTTTGATCCACTGCCAGAATGTAGCCTGTAAGTGGTGCAGAACATCCGCATAGCTCTCTGTGGGACCCCGCTGTATATTCCGGAACTTTTTGCGGTACACCTCCGGCGTGAGCCGGTATCTCCGGATCAGCGCAGCTTTGAGGGTCTTATAGTCCGCGTCCTCTGGTAAGCTCGTGGAAACATCCAGGCCTTTTCCCTTCAGCCGGGGAGACAGGTAACGGGCCCATTCTGCTTGGGGAATATGATGCTGCTTACACGCTGTGATGATTCTGCTTAAGTGTGGCTATAACTCAGATGTATTTTGATCTCTGGGTATAGGATCTCCCTTCTTGCTTGCACTCATTCATACTGTGCGCAGCTATAAGCCTAGGTGCATATTGGCAGTAGTAGAGAGGTTGGAAAAATAGGGCTCCATTGTATTCCTATACAGCCCTGAGTGATCAAACAATAGTGCATTGTTCAAGCCTGGGATGTTGATCAGATATGACTGATAACAGTGTATCAATTCACTTTGGTCTCATCTACATACAAAAGATCTGGATTTGAGTGGATTATTCTATGAGACCAGCTGCCGCCGGTGACCTCATTCTGGGAGGTGGCATAAAGGGTATGAAAGATGAGGTAAGAGTCAGTGGGAGGAGATGACACTAGGGAGATCATGCTATGAAGACTGTGCTGAGATGATGCTATGGAGATTATGCTACAGGATATTACAGACTTTGACTGAGATGCTACTATGAGCAGGCAGGTTGGAATGCTGCTGCTGACGATGATGAGCCTACAAGAGGACTGAGAGAGACTATTGGACTAATGCTGAGAGACTGTGAAGAGCATGCAGGCGGGATTATTGTACAGTGATGCCACATGCTAGGATTTAATGCCACATGCCAAGACGCCTCTACTGGTGACTCACACATGCATGTGTGAGTGTTGGACTATAGAACCACAGCAAGGACATGTTTGGTAAAGTAATTATTTCACCTTTAATCCCTTTTATTTTATTTGTACTGTATCTTGTAACTAGTAACTGTTAATGCTTGCATATATCTGCATATCTGTTCTGAACTGTATATGTTAGATTTTAATACCGACCCATTTAGGGGTTAATAAATATATAAAATTTAGAAGGCTTGTCTTGTATTTATCTGGTGAACCCGGCACTCACTGGAGGTGAGTGTGGTTTTTATATGAAAGAGGACTCAGGTGGGGCCACAGCGGTGTTGGCGCACGGAGGATCTTTCACACATGCCCTCTCAAATCCCCGCAAGAATGAGTCCAAGTCCCCGTTATCTTCCAAGATTGGAAAGTCCTCGGATCGGATCTTTAGTGCTTGGGCTCCTGGAGTTTCTGCAGGGGAAGGTTGCACCTGCTGGCGAAGTTCCAGCTTTTTTAGCTCAAGCTGATGCTCCCTCTCCACCTGGCGTTCACGGGCCTCTCGCTCAGCCTCTCTCTCAGCCCGACGCTCTGCAGCAGCGGTCTCTCTCTCCGCCCGGCGCTCTGCAGCAGCAGCAGCTTGGTACTGGAGAACCACCTGCAGACGGGTGTCAGAGTCACCGGCGTCTATCTGCTGTAAGGCCATTTGCAAGTTTAAGTCTGTTACCCCCACAGAACTGGGGCTACTGGTCCCTCCAGGCACAGTTACCTCTGGGGTCCGGGCACCTGCTGAACCGTCTGGCATGGTGATGTTTTCTTGTGCCAGCCTCTCAGGACTTTGCTCCTCGTCCTGCCCATCTGCAGCACCTTCCATATCAGCCATCTGCTCAGCGTTTGTATCAGTCAGTTGCTGACGTCCCCTGGTTCCACTTCTCAGAGTCCAAGGCATTCACTAGAGGTCATTGCCAAATAAAAGATAGGACAGAAAAAAGAAGAAGGGAGGGAACAGTACTGTACCAAACTTTCACCGTATTTTAAGCTTGATCTCATACCGAGCTCGTTCCATAGGATTGCCACAATCCTCAGTGTCTGAGTGATACCACACCCACACACTGTTATCCTAAGATCCCACAACGCTGCCACCACTGTGAAGAATATCGCCTTGCCAAGCCTCTTGGCGTACCTGCGATCACCCTTCTAAACCTTCCACTCACAACCCGTGAGCGGACAGAGTTCGTAGGATAGAATCAAACAAGCTGTATAAATTTTATATATTTAATAACCCAAGTGGGTCGGTACTAATTAACAGCATATACAGAAATATACAATATTAATATGATCAAGCATAAACATACGAGCAAAAGTGCGATGATACAGCACATAAAACAAAAACGGGAATAAAGTATAGAGGAATACCTGAGCTAAGCCTCTTAGCTGTCTCTCTTTCAGGCTCCACACAAAGGCAAAAGACCTCACCCCAGCCAGGGTGAAGACCCTTTTTAGCCCCACCCTTCACCTCCCCCAGCCATCCCTCTCCTCACAAAAAGAGGAATCTATGCCGGTTAGAAGGAAAGATGGGTGCCTGGGTTAGTTGTAGGTCATTAGCCCACCCTCCCCACTTTGGACATCTGGAAAGGCTCTCTCTCCATGGTATGCACATAAAACCACTGGAGCGAATTGACCACCAATGTAAACATAGCTCTACATTCCTACAGATATGTGAGACTGATATGAATGAAGAATGATACATGTCCGAGAAAGATACATAAATTGAGGGTCTCATCATCACAATAAGGTTTTCCCACTTGCCTCACAAAACTCCTCTGTGGTCTCCTGTCTCTTTAACCTGCTCCTCGCTTTGGGACTGGCAGCCGCTATGATTTGATTGACCCGTCGACGTTTGAGCTCAGGCCCTTTGATTATTTCACCTCTATCTTGCACTCAGGGGCGCACCGCTAATGAGGCAAAGTGAGGAGGCCGCCTCAGGTGGCACTGTCCGTCACTGTTTGGGGGGCGGGATTTTTACTATTCAATGTAAACCAGTCCAGGACAGGCTGCTTTAAAAAAAAAAAAAAGCAAAGCTGAGTGGGGCCTGTCCTGGGCTGGTTTACGAGACGTCGCATTTCAGCGCAGACGGCAGGTAATGGCCTATTTATTTACCTACCCTGCGTCGGCTCGTGGCCGCCCCCGCTTCCCCTTCTGCTATGGGACGCAGAAAGGGAAGTGGATGCCGCTGTGAGCAGCCGCGGGCATCAGTAAGTGAGGTAAGTGAGTATAATAATCGGAGGCTCAGGGGAGGTGAGGGAACATAAAAACCAATGTACTTACCTCTCCTGCGATCGGTGTTACTCCGAGCAGGCTTGGGGCCTCTGATGACGTCATCAGGTCGCGTCACCAGCCTGATCACGTGACGTGTGTGCACAATTTAACAGGGCCGAAAGCTGCAAGGAGTGCACCGGTGTCCAGGATAGGTAAGTAACACTGGTTTTTATGTTTGTCACCTCCTCTGGGCCTGCAATCATTATACTCTGGGGTCTGAAATGACCCCAGAGTATAATAATAGTTCATGGGGGGGCCACTATGGGGCATAATACCGTGTGCAAGGGCCACTGTGGAGCATAGTACCCTGTGCAGGGGCCACTGTGGAGCATAATACAAGTGCAGGGGCCACTATGGAGCATAATACCCTGTGGAGGGGCCACTATGGAGCATAATACCAGTACAGGGGTCACTATGGAGCATAATACCAGTGCAGGGGCCACTATGGAGAATAATACCGGTGCAGGGGCTACTATGGAGCATAATACCGTGTGCAGGGGCCACTGTGGAGCATAATACCGTGTGCAGGGGCCAATATGGGGCATAATACCGTGTGCAGGGGCCACTAGGGAGCATAATACCGTGTGCAGGGGTTGCTGTGGAACATAATACCGTGTGCAGTGGCCATTGCGAGGCATAATACAGTGTGCAGGGGCCACTATGGAGCATAATACCATGTGCAGGGGCTGCTGCGAGGCATAATACAGTGTGCAGGGGCTGCTGTGGAACATTTATAGTGTGTGTAAATGGGGAGCTATAAACAAGGTCTATGGTGCTTGTTTATATCACACGCTATCTGTTTATAGTGGCCGTGTGATGTAATTCCAGCCTTGTCACATACTGTAGACATGTACAGGACAAGGCTGTAGTAACATTACATGGTCGCTATGAGATGAATGACTCTATGTAAACAGAGAAGCGGTCACGGCGCTGATCAGTAGGGGTCCTGGGTTTTTGAGCCCCCATTGATTAGTTTATTAATGACCTGGAAAACCTTTTAATTAGGTAACACCTGGGGCATTATTAATAAGGGGCACTATTTATACAGGGTACACACGGACATTATTAATATAAAGATGCACTTGGGGGTATTATTCATTATGGGGGGTTATATAATATATTTTATAATTGGGGTAGCAGCAGGATGGGGGTTTGTGTAGGTGAGGACAATGTGGGTTGGTGCCTGGAAAAGTGAGGAGCCAAAGATGTCTGTGTTGCAAACTTTACAGAGACAAGTCACAGCTGGAAGAAGTGGTCATGGCGGTCCAAAGGGAAGAGAAGGGAAATGTGAAGGAATAGTCAGAGACGTCATCTCTAAGTCACAAAATGTTACTGACCTGTATTCACCTAAATGATAGAGGATAAATACCTGAGTGATGGGGGTCTGTCTGCTGAGACCCCCACTGAGCCTGAGAATTGGGTTTTTCCCCCCCCACTGGGTGAGAATTCAGCCTGACCGCAGCCATATACTGTATATAGGTGTGTCACTTGGTGGATGAACGAACCCGCGTGGCTCTTTTTCCCTTCAATGGGAGAGCCAAAGATACCCGAAGTCCAGTACTTAGCTATCTGCGTGGCTCCTATTATAGAGAATGGGGGCCACGTGGGTTCGTCCATCCACCAAGCAGAAGATGTGTGAAGTTATTGTCATTGTTAATGCCGTGTTGTTGATCTGATACTGAAGTAATACAGGAAGAAGAATTCTTAAAAACTGTTTTATCACTTTGTGTATTGTGTATATTGTGCGACGATAACAGTGTGTGAAGCTAGTAGCATGGAAACTCAATTTTTTTTAGAGGGGGGGACGTCTTTCTATAGTCCGCTTTAGGCAGCAAAGAGGCTAGGTTCACCACTGCTTGCACTTACCAACTACTGAATGGTTTCACTACCAGCAGATAGTCCACTTCATAATTACTCTTTTTGGGGCCCGTGGGTATCCGTCCCCACCGCTTTTGAGAGGATATGCCGGGCTGGCCTGATCTCAGATACTGTATATATAAGTTACTTTCCTCTCTGGAGGGACAGACTCCCCTTGCCCACAAATCCATGGTTAAGTGGACTGAGGCTCTAGGTAAGCAGATCTCACACAAAGGCAGACCATATAGTCCCGCACAGTTTAGTCATCCACATGCATAACCTTTCGTGAGACCCAGTATAAAATCTTAATGCATTGGTACCATTCCCTGGCCCTACTGCATGCTCTTAGTGTCTCTTCCACCTGCTGGAGATGCCTCTCAGTGTTGGGTACATTTTTATCATATCTTCTGGGATTGCTTTTTAATCTGCCCTTTTTGGACAGAAGTTAAAGCCCTGACTGGCGCACTATTTATACAAGGTGTCCAGCTGGACCCACTCATCTACTTGCTTAATCTACCTCCTTGACACCTTGGTAAAAAGATCTCTAAGCTGTTTTCATACCTCTGCGCTGCTGTTAAAATGCTGGTGGCTCCCCACTGGAAGATCGTGCATCCTCCTACGGGCCCTGCTCTTGTTGCTTGTATTAAAGATGTACTGTATGTAGCCTGGAATACCTGACTGCCACTCTCAACATGACCATGGAAGCATTCCAATCTATCCGATCCCCATGGGATATATATTGTATCCTTCAAGGTCTTTGATCCCTCTCCCCCCCACTTCCCCGTTTACATTCTTGTTGTCTCCCCTATGTCCTCTATGATCTGTGTCTAATACTTTTGTACAATTATTTCTATGATTGTTCTTGATTGGCAACTGTTTTGCTACATCACTTTATGTTATTGTGGTTTTCTTTTGTCATTTTGTAAAACTTTAGAAAATTAATAAAAATTACAGCTTAAAAAAAAAAGATATTTTTGAAAGCAGTGAAACACAAATGGTGAGTCAGGATTTTGTGTGATCCTCTTCCTCCTCTGTTGCAACACATTTACCATGCTGTCTTTCCATACTGTCAACCTTGTCTTCTTCACTAACATAGATCCCATTCTCTAGTAGTCATGTGGCATCTGCTGAGAGAGATATTACTTATAGCCCAAGACTTCCTCTTTTTGATGATGGATGAGACCTGCCATTGTTTTCTGGATGTAGAGGTGGAAGATGGAGTGTTAATGGAGGTAGTAGTGGTGAGAGGGTGTGCTACTAGTGGTAATGTTGGTAGGAGCACTAGCGGGAAATCTGTTGGGATTTGTTAGAGCATATAGGAATCCCATTGCCATGATGAGTCACAAAAATATGGTGAAGATGATATTACTGAATGCAATGATAATTCTATTACAGATAAGACCTGGTAACTGGGTCAGGGTGATATAAGAGGGTGGTGGCAGCTGCAATAGTAAGAATTCCATCTGTTGTGCAGCCCCAAAATCCAAAAGACCTGCCTGGGGTATGTCTAAGGCAAGCTCAGGTGCGGGTGGCACTGGCAGACATGTATCGTACTTCTGCTGGCTTTGGCAGTAGCACCTATGTGCGGTCATCTCCCATATGGGTATTATTTTGTATATTACCTAATTACATATCGATGACAAAGTCCAAGATCTGCAAGCAGATAACTAACCATGGGCATACAGGCACACATGTGGGAACTAGGTCTCTCCGTACTCACATGAAATGGCAAAACCAGCTCATTTGGCAAAATGGAATTGACAGTGGCACCAAGTGACCAAGACCATACTATTATTTCTTCCCATCATCATCTTTGTTGACAGGCCAAGGAAAACCTTGTTGTCATGGTGGTCGGTCCCCACTAGATAACGTTCTTAAAGACTAATGGGACAATAAACTGTTAAAGAATATGGATCCTCAGAAGGAAACCTAAAAGACTGTTGGACTGATGGATTTGCACCCGTAATGCTGCTATGGTTCTATGCAATGTAAAGACTGATCATGTGTATTGTAGAGAAATGTACTACCTGTAAGAAAGAGACATAAGTGAATATGCCGCAATGTGTGCAGGAAGTCAGGATGTTGTGATGTTTGACACAATAGTATGCTCACATGACCTGGAATCTGCTGAAGAGAATTAAAGTCCAGCAGTTCTAGAAACTGAAGGTACCGGCATGTATTGTGTTAGAAATCACAAAAGGTGGGAAATTGTTCTAGAAATGTGATGTGTCTTTAATTTTTAGCTTGCTATTCTCAAAAATCATAGAAATGCATTTAGCAGAAGAAGAAGCTTACAGCTCTTGATGATAAGGATATACTGAAAGCAAGGCCAGACAATCAGCCTGGGTCAACATGTCTCACTATAACTTGTCCTTCAGAGAGACTGGAAATTAACACTGCTTACGTAACCGGCCCCCAGCACGTAGCTGCGCGGTTTACAATCAAAGTCTCTCCCTTCAAATGTACCAATGTGGAACAACAGGTCCCAGCCATCCTTTGCAATACGTAGCTCTTAATACTAATATACTTTGATTATTGAGATGAGCAAGGGGGTGTGTCAAGACCCTCCTCATGCCAATTGTCAATCAGGTTTACCAGTTTTTACGCATTCTCTATTATGATTGACCTGACCCTTTCCTTTTCTATATAAAATCTTATGGTATGTTTGTAGTAAATACAACTTGCTTAACACCGACTGTGTATGTCAGGCTAGTTCTTTCTCTGTGAGCTCACGTATATATATATACTGTATATATATATATATATATATACATATATATATAGACAGTGGGTACGGAAAATATTCAGACCCCTTTAAATTTTTCACTCTGTTTCATTGCAGCCATTTGCTAAAAACCAAAAGGTTCATATTATTTCTCATTAACCTTTTCATGACGGCCCACTGTATATAAACGTCGGCGCTTGCTGGGCTTTGTGCAGAGCTGACGTATATAAACTGACCCTGATAAATTGGGGATCGGGTCTCCCCAAGGGTCAGGAACTCCGTGAGCACAGCAATAATAGCTGCTGGTGTTCACGGAGACATGATCAGGACCTGATTGGAGCTGTGCTCTGATCGGAGGTTTTAACCCCTTGGATGCCGCGGTCTTGTTTGACCGCGGCATCCAAAGGGTTCCGTGATGCCAAATGAACCCCCCCCCCCCCACGCGGCGAGATCGGGGTGTGCCCATATATGTATCTTCTGTAGCCCGGGGTCTGGCCAGTGACCCCAGGCTGCTCGGTGCCCCCAGTACCTGGTTGATTTGCCCAGATGCAGGGAAGTCAGCCGCATAGGCTGACTTCCTCTATAGACCGCAATACACATGTATTGCAGTCTATAATACTGAACCAGCGATCCCTGGTTCAGGTGTCCTTATAGGACAAATAAAGAAATGTAAAAAAATTATTTAAAAAAAAGTGCAAAAGAAATGTAATAAAGTGTGAAATAAATACATGAATAAAGCCCCAAAATTCCCTCTTCCTATATCAAATAAGTTATATAAAACAAAAATCTAAAAATTAATAAAAAACAATACATATTTGGTATCGTCACGTCCGTAACAATCTTTACAATAAAACTGAAACATTATTTAACCTACATGGTGAACGTCGGAAAAAAAAAACCGGAAAAAATCTGCCGTAAGTAATGATTTTTCGCCATCTCACCCTACAAAATATGCTATAAAAAGTGATCGAAAAGTCACATATACCCCAAAACAGCACCAATAAAAAGCACAGGTTGTCCCACAAAAATAAGCCCTCAACTAACTTTGTCAACCGAAAAATAAAAATGTTACGCATCTCAGAAGATGGCGATGCAAAGATAATTGATTTCCTTCCCCTAATGGATTTTTGTTCTGCAAAACTAGTAACGCATAAAAAAACCAATATAAATGAGGTATCGCTGTAATCGTACCGACCCGCAGAATAAAGGTCACAGGTTACTTATGTTGTACACTGTGTGGAAAAAAATTAATAGGTAAAACACAATGCCAGAATTGATGGGGATTTTTTTGTAATCCACCAAGAAAGCGTTAATAAAAGTTAATCAATAAGTCATAGGCACCCAAAAATGTTATTAAAAAATGCATCTCATACCACAAACAACAAGCCCTCATATGGCTACAGCACCAGAAAAAAAAATATATATATAGCTTGTTCAATGTGAAGACAAAAACCCCAAAAATCGCCAAATCATTAGAACACAACTGGCTGCGGCAGCAAGGGAATGTATAAACTGTGCGAGCGTATATCAGGGGACACCCCAGATTAAGAGCTTACGAGGGAAAAGACACCAGAAGTGACCCCCAGAGTGACCCCTCCCCCAATCATACAAGCTACTGGGGATATAATAGTAGTAAATTTTGTGTTCCCCATGTACTCCGCACAGCTTACATATTCACTCTTCATCTGCTGTGCAGTCACGTCTGGGATACTAATGCTTATTACACCCCTTGATAAGTTCTTTGAGGGGTGCAGTTTTTAAAATGGGGTCACTCCCTAGGGGTTTCCACTTTACTGGTACTTTAGAGGCTCTGAAAACATGACACGGTGTCCAGATACCAAACATCTGAATCTGCACTCCAAAAGCCACATAGTGCTCCTTCCCTTCTGAGCCCTGCTGTGTGCCCAAACTGCAGTTTATGCCCACATGTATGACACTGGTGTACCCAGGGTAACGTACTTAATGTCATATGTGGGTATAAACGGCTGTTTGGGCACAGCAGGGAAGGAGCGTTATTTTGATTTTTGGAGCACAGACTTAGACGGTTTGTTCTTGGGCACCATGACACTTTTTCAGAGCTCCTGAAATGCCAGTAAAGTGGAATCCCCTGACACGTGACCCCATTTTGGAAACTACACCCCTGAAGGAATTTATCCAGGGGTACAATGAGCATGTTTAACCCCCAAGTGTTGCCTTAATTAATTTTCCAGAAATGAATACGCAGCTGATGGTGGAAGATGAAAATGACACTTTTTCCAGGAATACGTCATTTCAGTGCGTAATACAGTATGTTGTGCCCGGCTTGTATCAGAGACAAATGCTCCAAAAGCTGTTGTGCCCGGGACACCCGCTTAACAGTTTTTTGAGGTTGTGTCTCTGGTGACACAAGTTGGGCACAACATATCGGGCACTGAAATGGCGTATCTATGGAAAAATTGCAATTTTCACTTTTTCATTATCAGCTGCGCATTCATTTCTGGAAATGAAATGAATGCAACACTCAAAGTTTAAAAATGCTCTCTACCCCACTTGATAAATCCCATCAGGGGTGCAGTTTCCAAAGTGGGGTCACATTTCTGCGGGTTCTACTTTACTGCAAATTCAGGGGCTCTGCAAAAGTGGCATGACATTGAAAAACCAAACTGTGCTCCGAAAACCAAAATAGCTCTCCTTCCCTTCTGTGCCCAAACATCAATTTATACCCACATATGACATTAAGTACATTATTCTGGGTACAACAATGTCATACATGTGGGCATAAAGTGCCGCTTGGGCACACAGGAGGGTGCAGATAAGAAGGAGTGCTATGTGCTTTTGGACCGCTGATTTAGTTTGTTGATTTTTGGACGCCATGTCACATTTTTAGAAACTCTAAAATTGCCCCTACAAAATGGGGTCACTTCTTGGGGAATTCCAATTTACTGGCACCACCAGGGCTCTGCAAAAACAACATGGCATCCAGAAAATTCCTCCAAATCTGTACACCAAAAGCTAAAAAGCGCACTGCTCCATCCCTTCTGAGCCCTGCTGTGTAACCAAGCAGTAGTTTACACCTACATATACAACTTCTTTCTACTTGGGATAGCCCAGTTAATAGTTTTAGAAGTGCGTGTCTCTGATGACATAAAGTGGGTGCAACGTATTGGGCACTGACATGGCATATTTCTTTAAAAATTAAAATTTTCACTTTGTACATTAATTTTCAGGAAGCACTCTTAGGCTCAAAATTATAATACCCCTTGATAAATTCCTTGAGGGGTGTAGTTTCTAAAATGGAGTCACTTTTTGGGGGTTTCCATTGTATTGGTACTTTAGGGGCTCTGGAAATGCAACATGGCATCTGAAAACTATTCCAGCAAAATCTGCCCTCCAAAACCAAATAGCGCTCTTTCCATTCCGAGCCCCACCATGTACCCATACAGCAGATTATAACCACATATGGGGTATTCTCATGTTCAGGAGAAATTGTGTGACAAACCTTGGGGAGCTTTTTCTCCTTTATCCTCTTGTAAAAAAAAAAAATGTTTGGACTAAATTGACAGTTTATTGGAAAAAAAAGTAATTTTTCATTTTCACGTCCCAATGTTAGTAAAATCTGTGAAACAGCTGTAGGGTCAAACTGCTCATTATATCCCTTTATATGTTCTGTGAGGGGTGTAGTTTCCAAAACAGGGTTACTTTTGAAGGTTTCCATTGTACTGGTACTTTAGGGGCTCTGCAAATGCGACATGGTACCTGAAAACTATTCTAGCAAAATCTGCCCTCCAAAAGCCAAATAGCGCTCTTTCCATTCCAAGCCCCACCATGTACCCATACAGCAGATTATGACCACATATGGGGTATTGCTGTGTTCATGAGCAATTGTTTAACAAACTGTGGGATGCTTTTTATCCTTTAACCCCTTGTGAAAATGCAAAATTTGGGGAAAAAGTGACATTCTAGTAATTTTTCATTTACACATTCTAATGTTAATAAAATCTGTGAAAAGGCTGTTGGGTCAAAATGCTCACTATACCCCATGATAAATTCTGTGAAGGGTGTAGTTTCCAAAATGGGGTCACTTTTGGAGGGTTTCCTTTGTACTGGTGATTTAGGGGCTCTGGAAATGGGACATGACACCGAAAACTATTCCAGCAAAATCTGCTTTTCAAATGCCAATTGTCGCTCCTTCCCTTCTGTGCACTGCCGTGTCCCCAAACATCAGTTTACACCCACATGTGGGGCATTTCTGTGTTCGGGAGAAATTGCATAACAAACTGTGAGATGCATTTGTCCTTTAACTCTTTGTGAAGGTGTTAATTTTAGGGCTAAATGAATGTGTTACTGAAAAAAAATGAAATGTCTAAATTTCACCTCCATATTGTTTTAATTTCTGTGAAATGCTTAATGGGTTAACAAACTTCCCAAATGCTGTTTTGAATTACTTGAGGGATGCAGTTTTGAAAATGGGGTGATTTATAGGAGGTTTCTAATATATAGGCCTTCATAATTCCCTTCAGAACAGAAGTGGTCCTTAAAAAATTAGTTTGGGAAATTTTCTTGTAAATCTGGAAAATCGCTGTTACACTTGTAAGCCTTCTAACATCCAAAATAAATGAAAGGACGATTAAAAGATGATGCCGATATAAAGCAGAGATATGGTAGATAATATTTATTAATGTATTTGTGTGATATGACTATGTGTTTGAAAAGCAGAGCATTTCACATTTTGAAAATTGCAATTTTTTCCAAATTTCCATCAAATTTCTTATTTTTTTATAAGTAAATATAAAAACATTGATCAATATTTACCACTAACATGAAGTACAATGTGTCACGAAAAAACAATCTCAAAATCACTTATGTAAGTTAAATCGTCTCAAAGTTATTGCCATATAAAGTGACACGTCAGATTTGAAAAATGAGGCCCGGTCATGAAGGCACTTTTAGGCTGTGTCCTGAAAAGGTTAATGTACACTCAGCTCCCTATCTTGACAGAAAATGTAGATATTTTTGCAAATTTATTAAAAAAGAAAAACTGAAATATCACATGGCCATAAGTATTCAGAGCCTTTGCTCAGTATTGAGTAGAAGCCCCTTCCTTTTGAGCTAGTACAGCCAGGAGTCTTCTTGGGAATGATGCAACAAGTTTTTCACATCTGGATTTGGGGATCCTCTGCCATTCTTCCTTGCAGATCCTCTCCAGTTCTGTCAGGTTGGATGGTGAACGTTGGTGGAGCCATTTTCAGGTCTCTCCAGAGATGCTCAGTTGGGTTGAGGTCAGGGCTCTGGCTGGGCCAGACAAGAATGGTCACAGAGTGGTTCCGAAGCCGCTCCTTTGTTATTTTAGCTGTGTGCTTAGGGTCATTGTCTTGTTGGAAGGTGAACCTTCGGCCCAGTCTGAGGTCCAGAGCACTCTGGAAGAGGTTTTCTTCCAGGATATCTATGTACTTGGCCGCATTTATCTTTCCTTCAATTGCAACCAGTTGTCCTGTCCCCCATAGCATGATGCTGCCACCACCATGTTTCACTGTTGGGATTGTATTGGGCAGGTGATGAGCAGGGCCTGGTTCTCTCCACACATACCGCTTAGAGTTAATGCCAGAAAGTTCAATCTTCGTCTCATCAGACCAGAGAATCTTATTTCTCATAGTCTGGGAGTCCTTCGTGTGTTTTTTGGCAACCTCTATGCGGGCTTTCATATGTCTTGCACTGAGGAGAGGCTTCCTTTGAGCCACTCTGCCATAAAGCCCCGACTGGTGGAGGGCTGCAGTGATAGGTGACTTTGTGGAACTTTCTCCCATGTCCCTACTGCATCTCTGGAGCTCAGCCACAGTGATCTTTGGGTTCTTCTTTACCTCTCTCACCAAGGCTCTTCTCCCACGATTGCTTAATTTGGCTGGATGGCCAGGTCTAGGAAGAGTTCTGGTCATCCCAAACTTCCATTTAACCCTTTCCCGACATGCGCCGTAATAGTACGGCGGATGTTGGGTGCTTAAATATGACGGCCGCTCAGGACCCAAGTATTATACAGCAGACACCTGGCGCTAATGCCCCTCTGGCACCTCAGTCAATGCTGACCAAGGCACCATTTTGCCAGAGATCGCTGGCACCCGGAGCAAGCTCCAGGGTCGGCGTTCTGTTACTATGACAGATGGGAGCCTTGTGAAGGCTCCCAGGCCTGTCTTTCATTAGTTTCTATTTTTGTATGCATTGTAATGCATTGCATTAGTGATCAGACCCCCTGGGATTCAAGACCCCTAAGGGGGTCTAATAAATGCAAAAAAAAAAAAAAAAAAAATAAGAAAAAAGTAAAAAAAATATATTAAAAAAAAATAGAAGTTCAAATCACCCCCTTTCCCTAGAACACATATAAAAGTAGTTAAATACCGTGAAACACATTCACATTAGGTATCCCTGTGTCCGAAAACGCCCGATCTACAAATCCATGAAAATATTTTTCTCGTACGGTAAATGCCGTAGCGGGGAAAAAAAAAATCAAAAGTGCCAAACCGCCGTTTTTTCACTGTTTTGCCTCTGATAAAAATTTGAATAAAAAGTGATCAAAGCAATAGTAATTCCCCAAAATGGTATAACTAAAAAGTACACCTGGCCCCGCAAAAAAACACGCCGTATGCATCCCCATACACGGAAGTATAAAAAAGTTACGGGTGTCAGAATATGGCGATTTTTAAAAAAATATATATATTTTTGCACAGTTTTGGATTTTTGTTAAGGGGTTAAAATGTAAATAAAACCATATAAATTTGGTATCCCTGGAATCGTACCAAAACATAGAATACAGAGAACATGTCATTTTGGCTGTAGAGAGAACGCTATAAAAACGAAGCCCGTAAAAAAGTTGCACAAATGCACTTTTTCTTCAAATCCACCCCATTCTGAATTTTTTTCCAGCTTGCCAGTACATTGTACAGAATAATAAATGGTAGCATCATGAAAAAAAAAATTTGTCCCGCAAACATTAAGACCTCATATGGCTCTGAGAATGGAAAAATAAAAAAGTTATTGGGTTTGGAAGGAGGGGGGGGAGTCAAAAACGAAAATCGAAAAAATGTCACCGGCGGGAAGGGGTTAAAGGATTATGGAGGCCGCTGTGCTCTTAGGAACCTTGAGTGCTGCAGAAATTCTATTGTAACCTTGGCCAGATCTGTGCCTTGCCACAATTCTGTCTCTGAGCTCCTTGGGCAGTTCCTTTGACCTCATGATTCTCATTTGCTGTGACATGCACTGTGCGCTGTGAGGTCTTATATAGACAGGTGTGCGCCTTTCCTAATCAAGTCCAATCAGTTTAATTAAACACAGCTGGACTCCAATGAAGGAGTAGAACCATCTCAAGGAGGATCAGAAGAAAATGGACAGCATGTGAGTTATATATAAGTGTCACAGCAAAGGGTCTGAATACTTATGGCCATGTGATATTTCAGTTTTTCTTTTTTAATAAATTTGCAAAAATATCTACATTTCTGTTTTTTTTTTTTCTGTCAAGATGGGGAGCTGAGTGTACATTAATGAGAAATAAAATAGACTTTTTTGCTTTTAGCAAATGGCTGCAATGATACAAAGAGTGAAAAATTTAAAGGGGTCTGAATACTTTCCGTACCCACTGTATATGGATTACAAATAATTTGGCACCACTTGACAATCAGAATTTTGAACCCGGTTTGGGTTTCGATAACACATCCACACCTAACACTTGGTCATCTTCGTTATCATTATTATCCTCATCTGCTTCTCCTACTCTACATCAATGTCAGTCATCATCCATAAAGGAATGTGTGTCCAGTAAACAGCAATCTGCTCCCGGTCATCCGGCTGTTCTGCAACTTTAACTCCCATCTCGCCAAGTTACTGGTGGTGTAATCGCAGCCTTGCCTATTAGTGGAATTCAATCCAACTGATGTCAGCGCACAGTCTCGGTGAAGAAAACCTTGCTGCCTTTATCTCTCCAGGAAAGTTGTCTTTGCTTGATATCGCCATGTGGGCCTCTCATTGAAAATGTGCACGCCCCCGTCAATACGTGGAGCATCAATTACAGGCAGGGGACAATACATAGCTTTCATTGGCCCACTGTGTTAATGTTTTGTGCATCAGAGGCCACAGTCTAGAAACACAGTAAGACCGGGGCTTTGTAGTACTGACATCACCACATGGGGGCAGGGCAAGCACAGTTTCAACAAAAGGTGAAACCCATTTGCCTCCTGGACCATTTCCCACCCTAACTTCACCATGGTAAGCAATTGCTTACACTCTCTCATTTTATAGTTGTAAGGTGAAGCCCACATTGAGTGTCAGTGTTGCACATGCTGGAGCGTCGGGTTGAGCAGCAGTATGTGGTGAATGATAACTGCATGCAGCAATCTACAGATCCCTGTGGCTTTATGCCGCAATCAGAAGTAGAACATCGAACTTCACGTAATCCATTGGGGATCTTGATTGGACAATACATTTTTTTAGAAGGTTTTGATTCCTTAAAAATTTGTGGTGATTATGATAAACCCATTCAAGCTAAGCAGAAATGTAATTTCGGATAGTCTGTATCACGTAGAAATTTTGAGAAACATGATATTAAGTGTTAGTGATTATGAAGCGTGTAAATGTTACCAGTTATTAGTTATTGGGACAGCAAACAGCATTTTGTTGAGAGAACCAAGTCAACAATCAACAGCACATCTTGCACAACAAATGTCAGGAGTCCAGTATTTGTCTTGATCACCAATCTTGCATACATATTACAGCTCATAGGCTATCATTGTGCATCTTTGAGGCTTAAAGAGGACTTTTCACGTCCTCATGTATATGCTGTTTTACAACCGTTAGAGCCGACAGCAACTGAATTCCGCACACTGCCGGCTTTCCCGGTATGTTCCCCGGGGCTGGAGATATCGGCGGTCTTAGTTTCACGGTTTACTGTCAGATGGGCGTTCCTGACAGTCTAGCTGGGCTGTGAGGAATGCCCTCCCTGACAGTATTCCTCCATAGCACTGTACTGGGGAGCGTTTATCACTGCTCAGCATCATCGCTGGGCTGTAAGGAACGTCCCCTCCCTCTGTACTAATCTATAGCTCTGTACTGTCAGTGGGGGCGTTCCTTACTGCCCGGCGATGATGCTAAGCTGTGAGGAACGCCCCCCCAGTACAAGTCTATGAACGAGAACTGTCAGGGAGGGCTATCCTCACAGCGCAGCTAGACTGTCAGGAACGCCCTTCTGATAGTAAACCCTGAAAAACACCGCCGATATCTCCAGCCCCGAGACACATATCGGGAAAGCCGGCAGTGTGCTGAATTCAGCGCACTGTCGGCTTTCTAGTGGTATGTAAAACAGCATATACATGAGGATGTGAAAGGTCCTCTTTAAGCGTGTACTTACCACAAATGTAACAGATGGTATTGTGACTGTTCCAGCACTGACGAGACATTTTAGCTATATCAGATCGTAATGTAATAGTTTATAGCTGCTTAGATTTGAAATAACTTGCAGAATCTTGGCAAGCAGATATTACATTCTCTGCAGGCAGCGACCAGACATGTCTAGCATATGAAGGGGCGCCCAGTCCGTAAAGCACAGGCCCCCGGGGGGCGCAAGCGCAATAACACTGCAGAAGGCCTTGCTTAGCTCTATTATAATTGCGGAAGAGACAGACGCGAAAAAAGACTAAGAAGTGTCATAGGCATAAACCAGGCACCCAAAGAAAAAAAAACACCTATCAGCGATCTGATGAAGATTGCCCTACAAACACCAGCAGTAATATGGGGAGCTATGCAATTGCCTCTGCATGCAGACAATTGTTGAGTAAATATTCCTTATATACTGTATAAGGACCTTGCAATATTGGAAAAAAACACCTATTATAGTGGCGTAGGAAGGTCCGGGGAGCGGACAACATCACCCCATCCCTTCAAGCCCCCAGGCCCGTTGGGCGGAGCCCGTGCAACGTGTGGGGAACATATGGCAGCAAGAGACAGGGATACTATTATGGCATTTATATAGTATACGGTATGTATAGTGGTCAGTTACAGATTACTTGACACACACCTTATATGCAGTATTGGATTTTGTAAAAATATATATATGACACATAAATCATATATATATGACAATTCTTTGTGTCTTACTACTGTAGAGGTCACATCAATTCATCTTTTTGTGCATATTTTTTATCTTCATTATTTTGGTAACAATAACAGAAAACGTGTCACGGATGTAATGTGTGGAGCAGATTCCACATATATTGTTATTGGCACCTTCTTCCCCAACTACAGGCTAGAACTTTAATGTAAAAAAGTTTTGTTATATGTATTTTTCTACAATATTGGGTTGAGCGTCTATTTTCCTAGGTAGGCAACTTTTCTGGCCTTTTTCTACATGTTCACATTCACATTGACTGGGGTCAGAGTGCCCGGCCGCGCCGGGGTGAGATGCTTCAGCACCAGAGGCTGCCTAGAAAAACTGATCTGTGCGGGGGCCGGATGTCGGACACCACTGATCTGTTACTGAGGACAAGTCACCAATATCAGAAATGTCCCCAGTCCAGGAAACTGCTTTAACGCATTACGGTTTTTCCTGCATCGCTTTTCACAGAAAGCTCTGCTTCCATTATACCTAGTGGGAAACCGCTGACGTTTCCGTAGGTATAAATGACATGCTGCAATTTCCAAAACCTCAATGGTTTTGGAAATCCCAGTGTTTCCACTGTGCGTATTTTTCACAATATGTGGATGGGATTGCAGCCTCATCTACAAACTTCTATCTACTCATACATGATAATGGGGGACTCAGGATCTCCATGGTCATTATTGGTGGGGGTTGCGATGTGTATGTTGGGTCTGACTGATGGGTGAATGGAGATAAGATGAAAAATCAGACATAGATGAGAGCCGGGCTGTGTCCTCTATTGTTAGAAAGTTCCGGGTACAGGATATTTCAGTCTATTGGAGGGAATATTAAACACTGCTGTACATACACCGATCAGCCATTACTTTAAAACCACCTGCCTAATATTGTGTAGGTCCATCTTGTGCCACTTGAACAGCTCAGATCCATCAAGGCATCAACTGCACAAGACCTCTGGAGCTGTCGTATGGAATCTGGTACCAAGGTGACAGCGGCAGATCATTGAAAGGGGGATTTCTGTAAAGCGCTGCAGAATATGTTGGCGCTACACATGTAAGAGAAAGAAATATTTTAGTCAAAACAAATAATTCCCTATCGATTGTATACTGGGGATGTGACCATTGGGACCCCCACTGATCCCGAGAACAGGGGTCTTGTTTCTTCCCAATGAATAGAATGATGCCAATCCATTCATCTCTTTGGGACTGCCAGAGATAATGGAATACTGAACTCTACTTCCTATCAGCCTTCCCATAGAGATGACTGGAGCAGTAGTGCAAATGCAGGACCCCTGTTCTGATGATGGCGGGGTCAGGATAGGTGATAAGTGTCAGAGCAGTGGGGGATGGCTGCTGGGATAGATGAAAAACTTAGGAAAAGGATGGACAGCACTCCAGATGATTTCTTTGAGTTTGTGTATTTTATTAAATGCCTTGACTACCTAACCTTCCCCCTTCTTCTCCGCCATCTTCCTTTCCCTCACCTTCCTCCCCTATTCTTTTTTCTCTTCTCCTCTTTTACAGGTATTGCCTTCCAACGGAAGAATGGCCAGACTTCAGTTGTGCTCCTTGAACATCAGAGGCTTCAACGTGCCTTAGAAGAGGACCCAGATACTCTACAACATTCACAAGCTAAGGGTTGACATCCTACTGCTACAGGAAATCTACTTTAAGATGGGCCACGTGCTCATGATAGTAAACAGATATTTCTCTCGCTGGCTCCACAGCTCCAACCCTGATGGTAAATCAAAGGGAGTTAGTGTTGGCTTACATAAACACCTCCAAGCCATGGTCATTTCCCAGTGCTCTTATGCACAGGGTAGATACTTAATAATAAAAATACCAATCCATGAGAAATTATTCACAATCCCTAATTTCAATCTCCCCATCCAGAGCCAAGCTCAAGTCTGTCACTTCTTTCTTTGTGCCTTTGCTAAGTTTGCTGAAGGGCTGGTGGTCATGACAAGAAAGCTGAACTTAACCATGGATGCAATAATGGATTCCTCATCGGGCAGGTTCTCCATCTGTTTGTCACATTTACAGGACCAGAAATGTATGATCACCGACATGAGGCTTGTCAACTTCTGGTGGATCCTTCTTCCCCAGGTGAGAGACTACACCTATTTTTCACAAGTCCACAACACTCACAGTAGATTAGACTACTTCCTTATCAATCACCATTTGCTCACATGTACAGAAGCGATTTCCCAAGTCATTATGGACTTTTATCACCATCACAAACATGACAAGACCCCTCTCCTGACACAATGGGAAGCACTAAGGAGTGTTAGCGGGGGTTTTCATTCAACACGGCGACATCTTACTCACATACAAACACCTGAATCCTCCCATAAATGCAACAGGGATACACAAACGCTGGTGGACCTACTGGAGCCAGATGCAAAGTGAAAAGCTGTGTAGACACCAAATATGAAGTACACAAATGCAGTAAAAGGTTCCAAAAATGATACTGGGAAGTCCCTGTTCCATCCTGATACCATAGCTTAATCTTTCCGAGACTATTACCAAAATCTCTACAATCTTAGGGGCCCCCTATCAAATTTACAACTACAAGAGATACAAAACAGTATCAACGATTATGTGTGAGTTCTCTGATGTTCAACAAGACTTGATTTATGAGTAAAACATTTCCCACATTCTGGGCATAAAAATGGCTTCTCCCCTGTGTGAATTCTCTGATGTTCAACAAGACTTGATTTCTGAGTAAAACATTTCCCACATTCTGGGCAGGAAAATGGCTTCTCCCCTGTGTGAGTCCTTTGATGTATAACACAATGTGATTGACCGAGGTAAAACATTTCCCACATTCTGGGCATGAATATGGCTTCTCTCCTGTGTGAGTCCTTTGATGTTTAACAAGATGTGATTTATTAGTAAAACATTTTCCACATTCTGGGCATGAAAATGGCTTCTCCCCTGTGTGAGTTCTCTGATGTTCAACAAGACTTGATTTCTGAGAAAAATATTTCCCACATTCTGGGCATGAAAATGGCTTCTCCCCTGTGTGAGTCCTTTTATGTTCAACAAGATTTGATTGAAAGGTAAAACATTTCCCACATTCTGGGCATGAATATGGCTTCTCCCCTGTGTGAGTCCTCTGATGTTCAACAAGATTTGATTTCTGAGTAAAACATTTCCCACATTCTGGGCATGAAAATGGCTTCTCCCCTGTGTGAATTCTCTGATGTTCAACAAGACTTGTTTTCTGAGTAAAACATTTTCCACATTCTGGGCATAAAAATGGCTTCTCCCCTGTGTGAGTTTTCTGATGTTCAACAAGATTTGATTTCTGATTAAAACATTTCCCACATTCTGGGCATGAATATGGCTTCTCTCCTGTGTGAGTCCTTTGATGTTTAACAAGATGTGATTTTTTAGTAAAACATTTTCCACATTCTGGGCATGAAAATGGCTTCTCCCCTGTGTGAGTTCTCTGATGTTCAACAAGACTTGATTTCTGAGAAAAAAATTTCCCACATTCTGGACATAAAAATGGCTTCTCCCCTGTGTGAGTCCTTTGATGTGTAACAAGATTTGATTTAGAGGTAAAACATTTCCCACATTCTGGGCATGAATATGGCTTCTCTCCTATGTGAATTCTCTGGGCAGAGGGAATATCTAAGGTAATGACATCTTCTCCATATGGATCTTGTGTGATACCATGATCCCCTGCTTTATAATCTGTAGATATCAGATGTCCCTCTGAGCTCCCGGTACAGTCATCTGACAAGTAGAAAACTGATGTTACTATTTTTGAATAACATAGCCTCATAAGTATATTCCCCACTGAGCTGCCGCTGCCTGAGACGCTTCAGACCATGATAAGAAGTGAAGTCAGTAGCACAGGCAGCAAACGACAGCAGCGCGGCCTACTTCATTAGTATTTACTGTGCCGAGACAGAGGTCAGTGATAGTGACTGTACTGCTGTAGAGGTCACTGTAGAGGTGAACACAATCCATGGCTGCTTAAATATGGCCACTTATGTGGAATAATACATTAGGATGCATAAATGAAACTGTATTACACCCCATACACACAATAGAATCCAGACCACATTAGCTGGATTTCCAAACCCGAAGTCATCGCGGATCTGCTGTCCCATACAGTATGTAGTATGGGTCTGTGTAGTCACAAGGAAGCAGGGACTCCTAGCTTCATAGATGACTAAGATACGGGCAGTCTTGGTGTGTGGACAGAGTTCGGGCTGGGAAATTTGACGTACAGGCCAGATTTTTTAGTCCAGATTCCATAGTATGATTGGGGTCTAAGGTTAGGCTTACACTGTGAAATTTGTAGAAGCTGCTTCAGGAATTCAGAAGAAGAATTTTTCCGCTTTACCAAATTAGCCACCGAATGTCCATCAAATTCCTTACTGGCCAGGCGGTATTTTCCACCTCCCATTTATTTCCATAGAGCTCTGAGGTGGAATCTGTCTGAAGATGGAGCAGGAGGATTATTTTTTCCACTAATTGAAATAATCTGCTATATAATTCTGGTAAATTCTTTCCCTTCACGAGTACTGACAGCCGGTGATGAAGAAATTTGCCTCGTTCACATTGATGTCAAGTCCATATTTCTGCTGTACGTTATATTCTATACTACATTTATTATCCCCTATAGCGGTATCACATTTATATTCATGTATTATTAGTATTTTAGCTGAATTGGGGAACAACAAATAGTCTAAAAAATGACTGAATAGAATCAGTGACCCTTCTGTGCTTTATATTGTGGTGACTCCTCACCTGGGCGGTTACCTGTAGGAATGTCCTCCTCACCCTCCTCATCACCACTCACATAGGGCCCTGTAGTATTAATAGTGCTCAGATCTTTATCCTGATGGAAAATCTGTGAAACAAATAATGTAAAAGTCACCGGACAAATGGGGAAGTCACAGAGAATATTCTAGATCATTAATCCGCATGAAGATCAAAGATGCCCTGAAAGTAGCTGCAGGTCTCTGAGAAGCTGGATAATAATAATAATAATAATAATAATAAAAATTCTATTTATATAGCGCCAACATATTCTGCAGCACTGTACAATTTGTAGGGTTCAAGTACTGACAAAAAAGATACATTACAAAGAAATATTCAATTCACACACTGGGACTGAGGGCCCTGCTCGCAAGAGCTTACAATCTATGAGGTAGAGGGAGTGACACAGGAGGTAGCAGGGACGGCAACAGACTTAGCATTGTTTGTACAATGGTCAGACAATTCTGTAATAGAGGTTACTGCCATTACACATATATAAAGCTGTATGAGCCGTCACCAGTTGTGTCCTTTAACGTGCAGATGGTTCCTGGACATATAAAGTTAGTCTGATACGGCATCATATCCTGTGAGGTAATGCGGGAGCGTGAACAGAGGAGGGTACGTTTTAGGGATTCTAACTACAAAAGGGTTTACATTAGGAGTTGTGATAGGCCTGTCTGAAAAGATGTGTCTTTAGTTTGCGCTTGAATCTGTGGAAATTGGGGGTTAATCTGATAGTCTGGGATAGAGCATTCCAGAGAAGTGGTGCAATTCGGGAGAAGTCTTGTATATGAGCGTGGGAGGTTCTTATAATAAAGGATGTTAGTCTTAGGTCATTGAGTGAACAGAGAGTACAGGTTGGGTGATAGACAGAGATGAGGGAGGAAATGTAGGGAGGTGCAGCATTATGGAGAGCCTTGTGGATGAGGGGGAGAAGTTTATATTGTATTCTGTATTAAATAGGCAGCCAATGTAGTGACCGGCACAGACCGGAGGCATCACTGTAGCGTCTAGACTGATAGATGAGCCTGGCCGCCGCATTCAGAATAGATTGTAGAGGGGAGAGTTTAGTAAGGGGAAGACCAATTAGTAAGGAGTTACAGTAGTCAAGGCGAGAGTGAATCAGGGCAACAATAAGTGTCTTTAGTGTATTTGTGGTAAGAAAAGGGCAGATTCTGGAGATGTTTTTGAGGTGGAGATGACAAGAGCGTGCGAGTGATTGGATATGAGGGGTGAAGGAAAGGTCTGATTCAAACAAAACCCCGAGGCAGTGGGCATACTGCCTAGGAGTTATGGTAAGGCCGGAGACTGCAATGGAGATATCAGGGACAGATCTATTAGATGGTGGAAACAGCAGTAGTTCAGTCTTTGAGAGATTCAGTTTCAGATAGAGCGAAGACATGATATTTGAGACAGCAGAGAGGCAGTCACTGGTGTTCTGTATTAGTGCAGGGGTGATGTCACGGGATGAAGTATATAATTGGGTGTCATCAGCATAAAGATGGTACCGGAAGCCAAATCTAGTGATAGTTTGTCCAATGGGGGCTGTGTAGAGGGAGAAGAGCAGGGGACCTAGGACCGAGCCCTGAGGAACCCCAACGGCAAGGGGAAGAGGGGAAGAAACAGAGCCCGCAAATGATACACAGAAAGTGCGGTCAGAGAAATAAGATGAGAACAAGGAGAGTGCAGTGTCTGTGAGGCCGACAGAACGGAGCATAGTGAGGAGTAGTTGATGGTCAACAGTGTTAAATGCTGCTGAGAGATCTAGAAGAATAAGAAGAGAGAAGTCACCTTTGGATTTAGCCGTCAGGAGATCAATGGAGACTTTTGTGAGGGCTGTTTCAGTAGAGTGCAGAGTGCGGAAGCCAGATTGTAAGGGGTCAAGAAGAGAGTTAGCAGAAAGATAGCGGATTAAACGAGAATAGACTAAGCATTCCAAGATTTTGGAGATAAAAGTAAGGTTAGAGACAGGTCGATAGTTAGCAGCACAGGACGGGTCAAGGGAGGATTTCTTCAGAAGAGAGAGAGAGGTTAAAAATATTAGTAAGGTAAGTCTTGACGGCAGGCGACAAAGACTGGAGAAGGTGTGAGGAGAAAGGGTCACTACTACAGGTTGTAGGACAAGAATAAGAAAGTAGCTGAGATACTTCCTCCTCTGTAACAGATTCAAAAGATGAGAATGAACAGTCTGAAGTGCGGCTGGTGAGGGGGTCAGTGCCACCTGGGGATTGGGCAGTTATTTCCTGATGGATCTTATCAATTTTATCATGGAAATAAGTGGCCAGGTCATCTGCGCTAAGGTCTGTGAATGGCATCTGCACCTTGTGAGTGAGTAAGGAGTGAAAAGTTTCAAATAGCCTTTTAGGGTTACAGGAGAGAGAAGAGATGAGAGCGGTGAAATAGGCTTGTTTGGCTAGGTGAAGGACAGAATTATAGGTTTTAAGCATAAATTTAAAGTGGAGGAAGTCTGCAGGTGTACGTGATTTTCTCCACAGACGTTCACACACCTAGAGCACCGCTGAAGAAAACGTGTCTGTGGCGTGTGCCAGGGTTGCTGCCTCCTGCATCTAACCTTTCGAGTGGAGGGGGGAGCCGCCTCATCCAATGCACTCTTAAGGGTTTCATTATAGTGACTGGTGGCCAGACTGGGACAGGAAAGTGCGGAGATGGGGGGACAGAGAGGACTGTAGAGTATCTGAGAGGTGCTGGGTGTTAATAGCACGTAAATTCCTATATGAATGATGAGTAGGTGTGTCCTGTGAAGGAGAGAAAGCACTGATGGTGAGAGACAGAAGGTTATGATCAGAGAGTGGCAGAGAAGAGTTAGTAAATTTAGAAACTGTGAGGAGTCGATGGACGACAAGATCCATGGTGTTGCCATCTACATGTGTGGCGGAAGAGGAAAGTGAAAGACCAAAAGACGTGGTTATTGAGAGAAACTGTGAGGCAGCTGGGGAGACAGGGGTGTCAGTGGGGATGTTAAAGTCACCCATGATGAGGGTAGGAATTTCACTGGATAAAAAGAGGGGAAGCCAAGAAGCGAAGTGATCCAGAAATTGGTAGGGTGAGCCGGGAGGACGGTACATCACAGCTACACGTAAGGAGAGTGGGCGGAAAAGTCTGATAGCATGTACTTCAAATGAGGGAAATGTGAGTGAGGGTACCGGTGGGATGGCCTGAAAAGTGCACTGCAGTGACAGAAGTAACCTTACCCCTCCACCCTTCTTGTTGTCAGTCCTAGAGGTGTGTGAGAATTGTATGCCACCATGAGACAGAGCAGCAGGGGAGGCCGTATCAGACTGGTGAATCCAGGTTTCAGTAAGGGCAAGCAAGTTGAGATATTTACTGAGGAATAAGTCATTAATATATTCTAGTTTGTTACACTCTGAGCGGGCGTTCCAGAGAGAACAGTTAAAAGAGACAGGAGAAAGATAAGGAGAGGGAACACGGTAAATATTGATTAGGTTTGTAGGATTTCTAAGTGTGTAGGAAGAGGAAAAAATAGGGAGAGAAGGAGGGCCAGGGTTTGGAGAGATGTCCCCAGCGGCTAGGAGGAGCAAAATGGACAGAGACAGAAGGTGGTTCAGTGATTTATGTGGATGTTTATGTTTGGTTTCACTGCTAAAAGCAGTATAGGGATTAGGGTGGTTGAAGAGAGTGAAAAGTGTGTGAGAGCTGTACATGGGAGAAGGAAGAAGAGAAGGACTGGTATGGATAGTGTGCACTGGTGGTAGAGATGGAGGGGAGTTCTGCAGGAAGACAATTGCTAACATAGTAAGTGACAGTGCAGCCATATCATACCATGTGATAAAGCTTGTTGTTTTGGTTTTAAGTTTACCTGGTGTTCTTCCATGGCTAGCCTTTCTTGTGCCCTGTCTCAGTGCCATGTGTAAGTGCACTTTGGTTAATCTGCACTTCGGTTAAGATGGATTCTGCCTTAGGAAATGCCCCCCTGCATTGGAAATGCTTCCCCCATAAGCTGTATCTACTTATATAGGGATGCAGAGCTTCATAACTAGCACTAATTTAAGTCGTTAACCAATTAATCTACAAACTGTGACACATGAGGAGACTGGGCTATGTAGTTACAAATACACTGACCAGGGAACTACCATAAAATCACTGAGCAACAAAAGACTGACACTAGTACAGATATATAAACATATTAGATGGCGGCTCAATTACAACACCCATGTATATAACCATATAATACTGCTGGATACAACAAGACTGACCACAAGGACTTCACAGCCCATCTACACATCATAGGGAATATCTTCATCTACCTGATCATCCTGTGGAAGAAGAGGACTGGGATATCTCTCCGGTGTTGTCCTCTTACTGGATCTACCTGTAGGAAACACAGACAGGGACTGAATTCATTCTGTACATAAAAATAATGGAAGTCCATGTGTATATAGTCATGTCTATTACCTGGTGATGTGAGGGGCTGGTGGTCCTCCATCATGACCTCCTTGTACAGATCCTTGTGTCCTTCTAAATACTCCCACTCCTCCATGGAGAAATAGACAGCGACATCCTGACACCTTATAGGAACCTGACAACACAATGATACAGTCATCCCCCAGACCCCTCCAGTTACTGTATAATGTCCCAGCATTCCCAGCAGTGTCACCTCTCCAGTCAGCAGCTCAATCATCTTGTTGGTGAGTTCTAGGATTTTCTGTTCATTGATCTCCTCCTGTATCAGGTAGTGAGGTGGAAGCCCCGGGATTGGGCTCAGGGTTCCTCCATATCCTTCATACACAGACGCCTGACAGCGCCCACTAGAGGTCTTCTTCACTACTGTGTAATCCTGGTTATGGGGAGACACATTAATAAATATCACTACATACATGTCCAGAGTCCATCTCCTCTCCAGTCATATCATCTGTTATTACTATAGATAAGAATGATGTAATGTGACATCATCAGAATCTCTCACCTCTCCAGTAAGCTGGTAGATGACCTCTAGGGTGAGATTTAATATACTTTCCACCACCTTATTCCTGTCTCTTTCCATCCTTGATGGGACAATCAGGAATATTCTCTTATATAGAAGATACTGAGAGGATTCTATATTGTAGGAACCTGAATGGAGAGAAGAGACAATGTAAATAAAATACAATAAGTGGAGATAACAATGTGATAATGTTGAGATATTTCGGTGTAGATGATGTTTGGTCTCTTTTTGTAGACCTTGGACATGAGGTGAATAGTTGGTCACTGGTTATATGATGTACATACTGGCCTATCATTGGGATTTATTGGCTCCTTAGTGTACAGGGTTGGAAACAGATGGTTCTATACCCCGTATAGCGGCCAGGCACCGTTACTGCAGCTCAGCTGCTATTGACATCAACCAGGGTTTTTTGGCCTTGGGTCATGTGACTGGAACCAGCACCTGACCCCCGAATCACCTCTCCACCCTCCTCTCCCATCTTTACGTGACATCAGCCAGCCCCCCAGCACAGGTAACTAGGAGTGAACACGAGACAGGAGGTGGTTGGAACCAGCTTAGAATCCCCTGGTTCATCTGAAATAGAAGTTGGGGAATTAAGTGCTGAAAGCCTCTCCAGGTATTTCCTTACCTAAAATAGGTAAATATGGGAGCCCAAATATAAGAAACAGTACCCACCTATCAGCGATCCCTGCCACTCCAGTTCTGACTCTGCCCGAGTCCTTGCCTTTTTCCACTTCCTGGTATCTCTTGACACACAGGAAATGCTTAGAGATACCCATTTAGCCAATCACTGTCCAAAATGGTGGCCCTCCTCAGCTAGTGGTTCCTGTATGATGAGAGACAACAGGAAATCCTGGGGAGGGGCTCGAGATTGTGGGCAGCTTTAGCCTGGGTTTGCTCCTTAATAATAAGCTGGGGGGGGGGGGGCGGGGGGGGGCGGGGGGGGGGGGGGGGCGGGGGGGGCCCCCCGGGGGGGGGGGGGGGGGGGGGGGGGGGGGGGGGGGGCTTCCCGGGGGCCCCCCGGGGGGGGGGGGGGGGGGGGGGGGGGGGGCCCCCCCCCGGCACAGCCTAAGCGGAGATCATTACGCAGAGAACTGAAAGATTTCTGCCGTTAAATCCCCCCTACAGGCTCCGTCATGTCTGTCTGTCTGCTTTAATGTATGCCCCCCCCCTTGGTTTCCCCGCCTGTTGTTTTGTCCCGCTAGCTGCGCGACACACTGATTTCCCCATTGTGGGTCGGCCCGCCCCCCCTTTCCAGTATATTTTTTTTATTTACCTGGAAAACCCCTTTAGTACTCGCAGACTGTAAACTATTAACCCCCTTGCCTAACATAAACCTCAGGAGCGACCACTAAATAAATACAGACCACTGACAGCCCCCTAAAATAAGAAAAGCCACAGAACAAGAGCCCAAACCACCAAATAAATGGAGAGCTCAGTCCAGATCCCATTAATAAAGACCTGAGACCTTTAATCCCTTTCGTCCCCTCCACCAACTCCAGTGTTTAGGGTTCACACGGAGGAATCCATGGCAGATTCCGCTCCGAATCTACCTTCAATTGTTTTCAATGGGATGCAGAGATTGCAGCAGGTTGCGGAAAAAATATGTGTCCTGCTCAATCTTTTATCTGAGCCTAATCAGCAGAGGAATGCCGCAACGGGATGCTCTGCATCGGCACTCTGTCACGGCAATCCCACCGAATACGGTGGCGGAAATTCTCTTCATTATCCGCCATGTGAACCTAGCCTTAGTGTCTGTTAATAGGCTCCGCTCTACTGAGTCTGGTACAGTTGGAATTTTTTTTTTCTAGCCCCATCATTACCGAGTATTCGCTGTTGTTAGATTTGATGCCCGATATGCTATTTAGTCTATGTACCATCAGGTGGTCGGTGTCAGGCAGAAGCAGGCAAAGGGGCGTGGCTTAGAGCTCCAATCAGGTAACAGTATAGATTCTTAGTATAACTATCAGCAACCAAAACTAACTGCACTGATTGCTCGACAACGGTGGGGGCTAGAGAGAAAAATCCAACTGTGCCCGAATAAGAGGAGAGGCCGTTATTAAATGATCCAAAGAGATGCTACATTTTACTAAATCTGTTACAAATAGCAGAACCATCACCCCCAGCAAGAGAGACATTAATAATACTGCATAGGACGAATCCCTGGTCTGTATCCCCAGAATATGAGAAAACATCAGAAAAGAGAAGGGAAGTGTCTAGAGAGAAGATGCTCCAAGTGCTTCCCCCTCCTCCAACAAACAGTCCCATGTAAATACATCACTCCCTCCTTTCATCCTCCTCACATACAGTCCCATGTAAATACATCACTCCCCTCCCCTCCTCACATGCAGTCCCATGTAATCCCCTCCCCTCTTACCTCGCAGCCTCAGCCTCTCTCTCCAACACAGTTCACAAATGGTCCTGTCTAGAATGGAGCTGCTCCTGGCAGGTGTGATGTCACAGGAAGGGGAGGGGCCTCTCCGAGGAGGGCGGGGTCTCTAGTATCACTGCTCTGTGCTCTATAGAGGAAGCGGGAGCCGCGCCCGTGTAGATGGAAAACAGAAAGCAATGAGGACTGGATGATTGAAGGGGAGTGATAGGATTGATTTACATGGGACTCGATGTTGAGGGGCTGAATAGAGAGTGATGTTTTACTTGGGACTGTATCCTGGAAGGTCTGGGAGATTGGATTGATGTTTAGGGTGGGATAGGAGTCCCTGGGGTGCTGCCTGTGTATTGGAGGGGTCGGGCCCCTGGGGTCTTTCCTTCTATGTGTTGGGAGGAGGGCGCTGCCGCCTGTGTGCTGTTGTTATCTGCACCTTGCTGGGCTGCTGCCTATGTGCTGTGCGGGGCTTATTGTTAGACATAGTCCCTATGCTGACTGTCACAGAATGCACCGAGACCTTGAACCTACCTGCAGCAACTCCATTCTAGTCAGCTCTGTAGTGAGACAGCTACAATGGCGGTGACGTATGGAGGACCTACCTATAGTAACTACAGAATACACTGAGACCATGAACCTACCTGCAGTGGTGACCCTAGCCTCTTTGCTGCCTGAGGCGGACTATAGATTGTGGCCCCCCCCCCAAAAAAAAAATAGCTTTTCCATGCTACTAGCTTCACACGCTGTTATCGCCGCACAATATACACAATACACAAAGTTATAAAACAGTTTTTAAGAATTTGTCTTCCTGTGTTACTTCAGTATCAGATCAACAACACGGCATTAACAATGACAATAACTTCTCACATCTTCTGCTTGGTGGATGGACGAGCCCACGTGGCCCCCATTCTCTATAATAGGAGCCCCGCAGATAGCTGAGTACTGGACTTCGGGTAACTTTGGCTCTCCCATTGAAGTGAATGAGAGCCACGCGGGTTCGTCCATCCACCAAGTGACACACCTATATATATGGCTGCGGTCAGGCTGAATTCCCACCCAGTGGGGGAAAAAATCCAATTCTCAGGCTCAGTGGGGGTCTCAGCAGACAGACCCCCATCAATCAGGTATTTATCCTCTATCATTCAGGTGAATACAGGGCAGTAACATTTTGTGACTTACCGGTGACGTCTCTGACTAATCGGTCACATTTCCCTTCTCTTCCCTTTGGACCACCATGACCACTTCTTCCAGCTGTGACTTGTCTCTGTAAAGTTTGCAGCACAGACATCTTTGGCTCCTCACTTTTCCAGGCACCGACCAACATTGTCCTCACCTGCACCCCCATCCTGCTGCTACCCCAATTATAAAATATATGCTATGATATAACCCCCCATAATGAATAATACTCCCAAGTGCATCTTTATATTAATGATGTCCGTGTGTACCCTGTATAAATAGTGCCACTTATTAATAATACCCCAGGTATTAACTAATTAAAAGGTTTTCCAGGTCATTAATAAACTAATCAGTGGGGCTCAAAAACTCAGGACCCCTACTGATTAGCTGTTTGAATGGTTCCTGTGTAAGGGCCGTGACCGCTTCTCTGTTTGCATAGTGTCATTCATCTCATAGCGGCCATGTAATGTAACTACAGCCTCGTCCTGTACATGTCTATGTGACAAGGCTGTAATTACATCACACGGTCACTATAAACAGACAGCGTATGATATAAACAGGCGCCATAAACCCTGTTTATAGTGCCCCATTTACACACACTATAATGTTCCACAGCAGCCACTGCACACAGTATTATGGCCCACAGTGGCCCCTTCACACGGTATTATGACCTGCAGTGACCCCTGCACATGTTATTATGGTCCGCAGCGGCCCCTGCACACGGTATTATGTCCCACAGCGGCTCCTGCACACTGTATTATGCTCCATAGTGGCCCATGCACACGGTATTATGCTCCATAGTGGTCCCTGCACACGATATTATGTCCCGCAGTGGGCCCTGCACACGGTATTATGCCCCACAGCGCCCCCTGCTCATAGTATTATGCGCCATAGTGACCCTTGCACTGGTATTATGCTCCACAGTGGCCCCTGCACACATTGTTATGCCCCATAGTGGCCCACCCATGAACTATTATTATACTCTGGGGTCTTTTCAGACCCCAGAGTATAATGATCGGAGACCCAGGTGGTGACAAACATAAAAATCAGTGTTACTTACCTATCCTGGGCTCTGGTGCACTCCCTGCAGCTTTCGGCCCTGTTTATTTGCGCACAGACATCACGTGGACCAGGCCAGCGGCGCGACCTAATGACATCACCAGAAGGCCAAAGCCTACTGGGAGTAACACCAGATCGCAGGAGAGGTGAGTAACAGTGGTTTTTATATTTATCACTTCCCCTGGGCCTCCGATTATTATACTCTGAAAACACCCCAGAGTATAATAATAGTAGAATTTGAGGCCCACGGACTCACTTACCGATCCCAGCTCCTGCTCACAGCCACCTCTGCTTCCCCTTCTGCATCCCATAGCAGAAGGGGAACCTGAGGTGGCCATAAGCAGGTGTAGGGGTAGCTAAGTAAATAGGTCGTTACCTGCTGGGGTTACTCCAGCAGGTAACGGCCTATTTATAAAAAAAAAAGTTATGCTCACCTACCTGAGATCCCTTGATGGAGCCACCGCCTCCTCTTGTAGTCCATGCATAGGACGCCTGCGTCTTAGCGCAGGAGGTGCTATGGCATCATTGTATTGCCGCCTGCGCTGAGATGCCAACGTTTCATAAGCCAGCCCAAGACAGGCTCCGCTCAGCTTTGTTTTTCTTTTGTTTTGTTTTTTAAAGCGGCCTGTCCTGGGCTGGTTACGCCCCCCCCCCCAGACAGTGATGGATATTGCCGCCTGAGGCGACCACCTCACTTCGCCTCAATAGAGGTGCGCCCCTGACTACCTGCAGCAACTCCATTCTAGTCAGGTCTGTAGTGAGACAGCTAAAATGGAGGTAATCAGGGTCGGACTGGACCACCGGGGAACCGGTGAATCCCCTGGTGGGCCCCGTACCTTTAGAGGGCACTATTGGACCCCTACTGTTTTAGTTTTTTGATAGGCAGGGGAGGTGAGGTAAGGCTCCCATTCACTTACCTCTCCCCGCTCCAGACCAGGGTCCTCGTACAACACACATTACATCATTGCGACGTTATGTGCGATGCACAGGGCCCAGGCTGCTGCAGGAAAAGGAGATGCGGTGAGCCAAGAGATGCTGCCAGGTTCTCTGTGGTTTTGCGATACGGTTTTAATAACTGGATCGCAAAATCGGGAACAAGTGGCATCACCAAACCGCTCACAGACTTGTAGGCCACAGGCCCCATTGAGCCTGTGGCCTACAAGGTAAGCTCCGATACTTGCCTAACTGTTCTCCGGCGCCTCCTGCTTCTTCCTGCTCCGGGCGCACATGACATCATATCAGTGCGCCTGGAGCAAGAAGGAGTGGGAACGGGGAGCAGATAAGTAAGTAATAATATAATGCTGCAAGGGGGGGGTGGGGGGGACCAATGAAGGGGCTACTGTATGGGCCATACAGTGGCCCCTTCACTATCCCCCCCCATATAGTGGCCCCTGCACTATTCTCCCCCATACAGTGACCCCTTTACTATTCCACCCCCATAAAGTGGCACCCTCACTCCCCCCCATACAGTAGCCACTTCACTGTATGGGGACAATTGATGGGGCCATTATGTTGGGGAGGGCAGTGATGGGGGCTAATATCCTGGGGGACATTAAAGGGGTTATCCAGGATAACTTTTTTTTTTTTAATTAGGTTGGGGGGAGGTGAAAAAAAAAAAAAAAAAAAAAAAAAAAAAAACTTACTCTTCTGTGCCCATTGTCTCCCAGCACGGTTCGGTCCTGCAGCTCTGTGGTTTTCTTCCCACTGAACAGGATTACCTGGGCCAGTGAGGACTTCTGGCAAAAGAAAACAGCGGAGCTGCAGGACCGCACCGTGCTAGGAAGACACCGGAACACAGGGGACAGGTGAGTAGGTTTCTTTTTTTGGGAGGGGGGGTGTTTTTTCACCTCCCCCCCGGACTAATAATAATAATAAAAAAAAATGATGTTGGACAACCTCTAAAGAGAACCTTTCATGTCCTCAGACACATGCAGAAGATATCAGTGCAATTAGTTTTCTGCCCCATTATTAGAAGGGCGTTCCCGACAGTCTAGCTGAGCTGTGAGGAACACCCCTCTGACTGTACTCGTCCATAGCCCTGTACAGGGGGGGCGTTCCTTACAGCTCAGCGTCATCTCTATCAAAAATAGATACACACGATCACATTACGCTTATGGAACAATATGACCTGTATTAATCAATAGCAGTTCGCAGGTCCTTAAATATTCAGTCATAGAAAATTTTTTAAAACACACACACACAGAAACATCATACAAAACAGACCAGTGCAAAACTGGCCAATTCTTATGGGGCCACTACACAAACAAAAAATGAAATATACCCGTGCGAAGCCGGGTCCTTTTGCTAGTTTTTATATTGTGACAATTTGGTGGGGGATTAGTCTCAATGGTGGCAGACACCTGGACCCGACAGTGGTGTTCGTGGTACTGGGCGCCAGAGAAGCAGAGTTCAGACGGTGCCAATTCAAAACAAAATGGCTTTTATTCAGCTTAGGAAACATACACAAAATAACAAATGACCTAGGCCACACACACAGGCCCTAACTCATGGCTTGCTCCCAGACTGATCTCTGGGGCAACAAGCAGCCTGACTCTGTAAGTCCTCTCAGGACCCCAGCCCTCTGGGAACAGACCGCCTTGTCTGTCTTTGGCTGAGTCCACTTCTTCCTGCAGGTTTCCCCCAGCCCTCTGGAGTTACGCCCCACCCAAAGGAGTGGCTGAGGGCCTTTTCAGGCGTGGCCCTGGGTCGCTCAATAGCGCCCTGTGGGTTCACACACTCACATACCCTCCCCCTCAGCTCATTACCCATGGGGTGAGCTACAATGGGACAAGACATAGTATGTCGACGTCCCTCTTCAATCCTGAACACTTGTCCAGTGTCTCTCCAGATGTCCCAATCTGGCGGTCTCTTCTTCCAAATTCCGCTCAGTCGAGATTTCCGTTTTTTCAGCACTTTAAATGCTACGCCAAGATCCTGGCCATTGTGTGCAAAGGCAAGTTCTCCTTCATCACCTTCACAATTCGCCATACAGGGGATCACATCATTTTCATCACATTTCTCGCCATAGTCTTCAGCCATCCCATTGCATGACTTTGATCCCTTTAGTAAATAGCCGTAAGAATCTTCATCTTCACCTATCATTAATCACAGGAGCTCAGAGACCAACTAACACGTACTTCATGCACATCAATGTCTTTAGAGTATAACTGTTTCTCGGATACCTTTTCCGTAACCTTCATCTCAAAGCAAACTTTGCCATCACCATCAAGGCTTAGAAGTTTAGGAGACATAGGCTGCTTGCTCTCCTCTTTGTTTGAGATACACAAGCTCTGTAGCACAATATCTTCTTCTGCACGAGGACCATACAGTACACCCTCACAAAATAGCTCACGCTGAACTACATTTTCTGGTATGTCTTTAACAACTGCCACATCATATATTGGAATGGTTTCTTTATAATACTTCCACATCTGTACGGCAGCCGGAGAACCACTTCCATACTCTATTCTTACCTCCTGTTTCTCATACGCATAACTTCCTGGAGGCATGTTGCGGTACTGTGATAGATTGCAAGAATTTTCGTGCCAACCCCTTTCTGACAGTACAGGAGCTGGTGATATCGTCATCTCAACATTCTTCGTTATTTTCATTCTCTGTGCTAACACCGGAGGACTGGGATACCAAGTTTCCAACATCACAGTTTTTACTGTCAGTACCCAGATGCTTTTTGGTTACAGGTTCTGGCTGCCTTAATGGCTCTGCTTTCTCTGCCTCTATGCTGGCAGCTTTCTCCAATTCTAACGCCTTTTGTAGCGCACAAATCTCTGATTCCAGCTCCAGAACTTTCTCCAATGCCACATTTCTTTGAGCAGCCTCAATCTCAGTTTTTACTATTTCAACTTGCAGATCTTCCTCAATCCGTCGCACTGCATCTTCTATGGCAGAAGATGTAGATGCCATCTCTTTATCCACCATGTTTCCTAATTCTAGGATATTCTGCAGTGTTCTTCTAACATTTGTCAGGTCAGCATCCATCAAAGACTTCTTCTCCTTCAGATACAACTTCTGCTCATCTGCAGACTTTTTGTCAAGTCTTTCATTCAAGTCCCGTATCTCAGTGGCTCTCTTATCTTGCTCTTGGTTAAATAAAGACTCTCTCTCTCTCTCTTTAGTCACGTTTCTCATGGATACTAGCTCTGATTCTTTTGAGGTTAACAGGTTCTGCAGCGAGTCCTTCTCAGCTTCTAGTGCTGCCAGCTTTGAAGATAGTGCAGATGCCGACTGTTCAGTATTGGATAAAGACTGCTGCAATCGATCCAATTCTTATCTTTTAGCTTCAACTTCGGTTTTTAACTGTTCTATCTGAACAGTGTGCTCTTCCAACTTTATTTCTGTCTCACGCTTCACTTGATCCATCTGAAACTTCAGCTGTTCCTTGATGCGTGCAACTTCCTCCTGTTTGTCCACTTGCACCTTTAGTTTAGCAACAAGCATTTTTAGATCTACAATCTCAGCAGATAAATCAGACATTTTTTCCTCAAACTGAATCCTCATGTCTTCTATCTGGAGGTCCAATTCTCTCTTGGCCTTTTCCAGCTTGTCATAAGCATTAGCTTTGTTCTCATACAATATCTGCACAGATTCCAGGTTTTTCTCAACTTCTTTGTGACTCTCCTGTAAGGTTTGTAAATTCTGAGCATGGACAGACGACATCTCCATCAATTCTTTGTCTTTATTTTGCACCAAAACAAACAATTCCTCATTATCTTCACAAGATCCTGACAGCGCCCTCTCCAGGCTACATATTCTAGCCTTGAGTTCCATTTCTCTTTGTTCCAGAACTCCAGCTCTGCTCCGCCATTCCTTCACTTCATTGGTTAGGCGAACCTGCTTTAGTTCATGCAGGTTTTGCTCTGACTGCAATGTCTGCACCACAGATTCTAAATCCATTCTCTCGGTCAGACACCTCCTTCCTCAGCACTACAACTTCATTTTTTTTAGCAGTTAATGCAGCTGAAAGTTTTTCACACTTCCTGACTTGGTCATCCAGACATTCTGACTGACACTGCAAAAATTCACTTCTCTCACATTTAGCAGTTCCAAAGTCATCTCTTAATTTTTCAATGACACTCTCTTTGGCAGTGGAGTCTTGGACATGCTGCTCCTTTAAATCCTGCAATTGCTTCTCAAGCACTTGCTTTTGCTCTACACTCTGTATAACTTTATTAGATAGAGCACATTTCATTTCTGCAAACTCCTTCTTAGTGACACAGTCCATTCCAGGCAAACCCAGCACCGCATTTTCACAATGACTAGGATATGAACTCTTCATAGAGTTAAGCTCTTTCTTTAACTTAAGGTTCTCTTTTTCTGATACCTCAAGTTGCCATTTCCATTCAGATATTTCATCTTCATAAATGAACCTGATGGTTTTAATCTCATCTTGAAGCTGCTGCACCATAATATTTTAATCTTTGGTGCTTTCATGCACTCCAGTATGAGACATACAGTCAGCAGGGACATATTCATTCATAGAACAGAGGTGCTTCAGAAAAACTAAGTCACTCTCATGCAACCCATTATCTTTACCTGCACTCCACAAGTTCTGTTCCGGGTTTTGTGTCTCTCTGCCTTGAGACTGCTGCAAAGACACACTTGTGCACAGCTTTTCTGCTTTCTTACAAGCTGAAATTTTCTTTTTCTTGCCCATGGTTTAATAACAAGATTACACAATATTCCACAGCAACCTTGGGTTCAACCGGCAGCAACTTTTCACTATCTTCTGCAGTCACATGTATTCAAACAGTTAACTTATGTGACACTACAACAACCAGCATTTTCTTCTGTCTTCCACAGAAAACACCAACATGGCACCATAGCCTTTCACATAGACTGTTTGCAATATCCAGCTTCTACACACATTGCTTACTTTCTTGCCATCAGCAAGTACTTTACAGACTTCTGAGCCACAATATACACAAAGTCCATTCCCTGGATTCCTCTTCCAGAGTTTTACTTTCACCAGTTTTTGCACACAATTTGCTATTTTGCAATTCCACTCACCCCTTCCTGGGTTTCTCAGTTGAAATCACAGATTTCTTCCAGCTGCAGGCCACAATGCACACTTAGCAGTACTGCAGTCACCAACCACTTGTCTTCCAGGACTTGCGTGGATCTCTTTATGCCCGAATCCGTAGCACCATATGTGACAATTTGGGTGGGTGGGTGGGGGGGGGGATTAGCCTCAATGGTGACAGACTCCTGGACCCGACAGCGGTGTTGGTGGTACTGGGCGCCGGAGAAGCAGCATTCGGACGGTGCTAGTGTAAAGTAAATGGCTTTATTTCAGCTCTAAAGGTGGAACATATCAAAACAAAAACAGCCTGGGCCACAGTTAGGGCACTAACTCACTGCTTGAACCCTATCTATCCTCTGGGGCAACAAGCAGCCTGACTCATACTCCGCTCGAGCCAAAAGTCCTCTTTTGTAAGCCAGCCCTCCTGGGACAGACCGCCTGTCTGTCCTTGGTTGGTTCCACAGTCCCTGCTTCCTGCAGGTCGCCACAACAGCTCTGCTGCTGTCTCTGCTCCTTTTGGAGTTATGCCTCACCCATAGGTGTGGCTGAGGGCCATTTCAGGCCTGGCCCTGGGTCGTTCAATAGCGCCCTCTGGGTTCACACACTCACACTTACTACTGTAGAGGTCACATCAATTCATCTTTTTGTGCATATTTTTTCTCTTCATTATTTTGTCCTATACATTTTATCGCATCATTTTGGTAACAATAACAGCTAACATGTGTCGTGGATGTAATGTGTGGAGCAGATTCCACATATATTGTTATTGGCACCTTCTTTCCCAACTTACAGGCTAGAACTTTAAAGTAAAAAAGATATGTTATATGTATTTTTCTACAATATTGGGTTGAGCGTCTATTTTCCTAGGTAGGCAACTTTTCTGGCCTTTTTCCACATGTTCACATTCACTTGACTGGGGGCAGAGCTGTTATGCTCCGGCACTGCAGATATACCGGGGATGAAGATGCTTCAGCACCAGAGGCTGCCTAGAACAACTGATCTGTGCGGGATCCGGGTGTCGGACCCCACTGATCTGATACTGAGGACAAGTCACCAATATCAGAAATGTCCCCAGTCCAGGAAACTGCTTTAGGCTAAGGCCCCATGTAGCAGGCTGCAGCAAAAAAGCGTTACGGGAAAAACTGCGGAAGTAACGCATTGTGTTTTTTCCCGCATCGCTTTTCACAGAAAGCGCTGCTTCCATTATACCTAGAGGTAAACCGCCGACATTTCCATAGGTATAAATGACATGCTGCAATTTCCAAAACCGCAATGGTTTTGGAAATCACAGCATCTCCGCTGTGCGTATTTTTTCACAATGTGTGGATGGGATTGCAGCCTCATCTACAAACTTCTATTTACTCATACATGATAATGGGGGACTCAGGTTCTCCATGGTTATTATTGGTGGGGGTTGCCATATGTATGTTGGGTCTGACTGATGGGTGAATGGAGATAAGATGCAAAATCAGACATAGGTAAGAGCCGGGCTGTGTCCTCTATTCTTAGAAAGTTCCGGCTACAGGATATTTCAGTCTATTGGAGGGAATATTAAACACTGCTGTACATACACCGATCAGCCATTACTTTAAAACCACCTGCCTAATATTGTGTAGGTCCATCTTGTGCCACTCGAACAGCTCAGATCCATCAAGGCATCAACTGCACAAGACCTCTGGAGCTGTCGCGTGGAATCTGGTACCAAGGTGATAGCGGCGGATCATTGAAAGGGGGATTTCTGTAAAGCGCTGCAGAATATGTTGGTGCTACAAACATAAGAAAAATAAATATTTTAGTCAAAACAAATAATTCCCTATCGATTGTATACGGGGTATGTGACTATTGGGACCCCCACTGATCCCGAGAACAGGGGTCCTGTTTCTTCCCAATGAATAGAATGATGCCAATCCATTCATCTCTTTGGGACTGCCAGAGATAATGGAATACTGAACTCTACTTCCTATCAGCCTTCCCATAGAGATGACTAGAGCAGCAGTGCAAATCCAGGACCCCTGTTCTGATGATGGCGGGGTCAGGATAGGTGATAAGTGTCAGAGCAGTGGGGGATGGCTGCTGGGATAGATGATAAACTTAGGAAAAGGATGGACAGCACTCCAGATGATTTCTTTGAGTTTGTGTATTTTATTAAATGCCTTGACTACCTAACCTCCCTCCCTTCTTCTCCACCCTCTTCCTTTCCCTCCGCTTCCTCCCCTCTTTCTCCTCCCCTATTCTTTTTTCTCTTCTCCTCTTTTATAGGTATTGCCTTCCCATGGAAGAATGGCCAGACTTCAGTTGTGCTCCTTGAACATCAGAGGCTTCAATGTGCCGCAGAAGAGGACCCAGGTACTCTACAACATTCAGAAGCTAAGGGTTGACATCCTACTGCTACAGGAAACCTACTTTAAGATGGGCCATGTGCCACGAGAGTAAACAGATATTTCCCTCGCTGGCTCCACAGCTCCAACCCTGACGGTAAATCAAAGGGAGTTAGTGTTGGCTTACATAAACACCTCCAAGCCATGGTCATTTCCCAGTGCTCTGATGCACAGGGTAGCTACTTAATAATAAAAATACAAATCCGTGAGAAATTATTCACAATCCCCAATTTCAATCTCCCCATCCAGAGCCAAGCTCAAATCTTTCGCTCCTTTCTTTGTGCCTTAGCTAAGTTTGCTGAAGGGTTGGCGGTCATGGCAAGAAAGCTGAACTTAACCATGGATGCAATAATGGATTCTTCGTCGGGCAGGTTCCCCATCTCTTTGTCACATTTACAGGACCAGAAATGTAAGATCACCGACATGAGGCTTGTCAACGTCTGGTGGATCCTGCATCCCCAGGTGAGAGACAACACCTATTTTTCACAAGTCCACAACACTCACAGTAGATTAGACTACTTCCTTATCAATCACCATTTTCTCGCATAGGACCCGCCTACTAACATAGATCCTTCCGAATGGTCTGACCAAGCTCCCATCCATCTTTTCTTGACGATCCCTGATCAGTCTAGAGGTGAGTGGGGCTGGACTCTTAACCTCAACCTTCAAAACACCCAGCATGTACAGAAGCGATTTCACAAGTCATTATGGACTTTAATCACCATCACAAACGTGACAAGACCCCTCTCCCGATACAATGGGAAGCATTAAAGAGTATCAGCGGGGATTTTCATTCAACAAGGCAACATCTTACTCTCATACAATCACCTGAATCCTCCCATAAATGCAACAGGGATTCACAAAAGCTGGTGGACCTACTGGAGCCAGATGCAAAGTGAAAGGCTGGGTAGACACCAAATATGAAGTACGCAAATGCACTAAAAGGTTCCAAAAACGACACTGGGAAGTCCCTGTCCCATCCTGACACTATAGCTTAATCTTTCCGAGACTACTACCAAAATCTCTACAATGTTAGGGGCCTCCTATCAGATTTACAACTGCAGGAGATACAAAACAGTATCAACGATTATGTGTGAATTCTCTGATGTTTAACAAAACTTGATTTCTGAGTAAAACATTTCCCACATTCTGGACATGAATATGGCTTCTCAACTTTGTGAATTCTCTGGGCTGATGGAATATCTAAGGTAATGGCATGTTCTCTATATGGATCTTGTGCGATACCATGTCCTTTCTTTATAATCTGTAGATATCAGATGTCCCTCTGAGCTGCCGGTACAGTCATCTGACAAGTAGAAAACTGATGTTACTATTTTTGAATAACATAACCTTATAAGTATATTCCCCACTGAGCTGCCGCTGCCTGAGATGCTTCAGACCGTGATAAGAAGTGAAGTCAGTAGCACAGGCAGCAAACGACAGCAGCGCAGCCTACTTCATTAGTATTCACTGTGCCAAGACAGAGGTCAGTGATAGTGAATAGTAATGAAGCGGGACAGGAGACGCCACCACTGCTATAGGTCACTGTAGAGGTGAACATAATCCATTAGGATGCATAAATCTTACTGTATTACACCCCATACACACAATAGAATCCAAACCACATTAGCTGGATTTCCAAGCCCGAAGTCATCGCGGATCTGCTGTCCCATACAGTATGTAGTATGGGTCTGTGGAGTCATAAGGAAGCAGGGACTCCTAGCTTCATAGATCACTAAGATACGGGCAGTCTGGGTGTGTGGACAGAGTTTGGGCTGGGAAATTTGACGTACAGGCCAGATTTTCTAGTCCAGATTCCATAGTGTGATTGGGGTCTAATGTGAGGATTACACCGTGAAATTTGTAGAAGCTGCTTCAGGAATTCAGAAGAAGAATTTTTCCGCTTTACCGAATTAGCCACCGAATGTCTATCAAATTCCTTACTGGCCAGGCGGTATTTTCCACCTCCCATTTATTTCCATAGAACTCTGAGGTGGAATCTGTCTGAAGATGGAGCAGGAGGATTATTTTTTCCGCTAGTTCAAATAATCTGCTATATAATTCTGGTAAATTCTTTCCCTTCACGAGTACTGACAGCCGGTGAGGAAGAAATTTGCCTCGTTCACATAGATGTCAAGTCCATATTCCTGATGTACTTTATATTCTATACTACATTTATTATCCGCTATAGCGGTTTCACATTTATATTCATGTATTATTAGTATTTTAGCTGAATCGGGGAACAACAAATAGTCTAAAAAATGACTGAATAGAATCAGTGACCCTTCTGTGCTTTATATAGTGGTGACTCCTCACCTGGGCGGTTACCTGTAGGAATGTCCTCCTCACACTCCTCATCACCACTCACATACGGCTCTGTAGTATTAATAGTGCTCAGATCTTTATCCTGATGGAAAATCTGTGAAACAAATAATGAAAAATTCACAGAGAATGTTCTAGATCATTAATCCGCATGAAGATCAAAAACGTCCTGAAAGTAGCTGCAGGTCTCTGAGAAGCTGGATAAACATATTAGATGGCGGCTCAATGACACCGCCCATGTATATAACCATATAATACTGCTGGATACAACAAGACTGACCACAAGGACTTCACAGCCCGTCTACACATCAGAGGGAATATCTCCATCTACCTGATCATCCTGTGGAAGAAGAGGACTGGGACATCTCTCCGGTGTTGTCCTCTTATTGGATCTACCTGTAGGAAATACAGACAGAGACTGAATTCATTCTGTGCATACAAATAATGGAAGTCCATGTGTATATACCCTGTCAGGCTGCAATTCTACAACATTACAGGCGCTAGGATAGGTACACCCGATGTACCCCGCCGGAGGGATAGTCATGTCTATTACCTGGTGATGTGAGGGGCGGGGGGTCCTCCATCATGACCTCCTTGTACAGATCCTTGTGTCCTTCTAAATACTCCCACTCCTCCATGGAGAAATAGACAGCGACATCCTGACACCTTATAGGAACCTGACAACACAATGATACAGTCATCACCCAGACCCCTCCAGTTACTGTATAATGTCCCAGCATTCCCAGCAGTGTCACTTCTCCAGTCAGCAGCTCAATCATCTTGTTGGTGAGTTCTAGGATCTTCTGTTCATTGATCTCCTCCTGTATGAGGGGTTTAGGTGGAGGCCCTGGGATTGGGCTCTGGGTTCCTCCATATCCTCATACACAGGAGCCTGACAGCGCCCACTAGAGGTCTTCTTCACTATTGTGTAATCCTGGATATAGGGAGACACATTAATAAATATCACTACATACATGTCCAGAGTCCATCACCTCTCCAGTCGTATCATCTGTTATTACTATAGATAAGAATGATGTAATGTGACATCATCAGAATCTCTCACCTCTCCAGTAAGCTGGTAGATGATCTCTAGGGTGAGATTTAATATACTTTCCGCCATCTTGTTCCTGTCTCTTTCCATACTTGATGGGACAATCAGGAATATTCTCTTATATAGAAGATACTGAGAGGATTCTATATTGTAGGAACCTCAATGGAGAGAAGATGAGACAATGTAAATAAAATACAATAACTGGAGATAACAATGTGATAATGTTGATATATTTCGGTGTAGATGGTGTTTGGTCTCTTTTTGTAGACTTTGGACATGAGGTGAATAGTTGGTCTCTGGTTATATGATGTACATACTGGCCTATCATTGGGATTTATTGGCTCCTTAGTGTACAGTGCTGGAAGCAGATGGTTCTATACCCCATATAGCGGCCAGGCGCCATTACTGCAGCTCAGCTGCTTTTGACATCAACCAGGGTTTTTTAGCCTTGGGTCATGTGACTGGAACCAGCACCCGACCCCCGAATCACCTCTCCACCCTCCTCTCCTATCTTTACGTGACATCAGCCAGCCCCCCAGCACAGGTAACTAGGAGTGAACACGAGAGAGGAGGTGGTTGGAACCAGCTCAGAATCCCCTGGTTCATCTGAAATAGAAGTTGGGGAATTAAGTGCTGAAAGCCTCTCCAGGGAACCCCTTACCTAAAATAGGTAAATATGGGAGCCCAAATATAAGAAACAGTACCCACCTATCAGCGATCCCTGCCACTCCAGTTCTGACTCTGCCCGAGTCCTTGCTTTTTCCCACTTCCTGGTATCTCTTTGACACACAGGAAATGCTTAGAGATACCCATTTAGTCAATCACTGGCCAATATGGTGGCCTCCTCAGCTAGTGGTTCCTGTATGATGAGAGACAACAGGAAGTGGGGAGAGGCACGGACTTGGGCAGCTTTACTGCACAGAGGGAGAAGCAAGTAAAGATTTCTTAAATTACAGGCCCCATGTTGAGCTGTTTTCAGTAGTTTTTTTTATTTACCTGGAAAACCCCTTTAGTACTCGTTAACTGTAAACTATTAACGCCCTTGCTTAGCATAAACCTCAGGAGTGACCACTAAATAAATACAGACCCCTGACAGCCCCCTAAAATAAGAAAAGCCACAGAACAAGAGCCCAAACCACCAAATAAATGGAGAGCTCAGTCGAGATCCCATTAATAAAGACCTGAGACCTTTAACCCCTTTCATCCCCTCCACCAACTCCAGTTTTTAGGGTTCACACAGAGGAATCCTTGATTCCGCTCCGAATCTACCTTCCATTGTTTTCAATGGGACGCAGAGATTTCAGCAGGTTGCGGAAAAAATAAGCATCCTGCTCTATCATTTATCTAAGCCTAATCAGCAGAGGAAAGCCACAATGGGATGCTCTGCATCGGCACTCCGTCACAGGAATCCCACAGCCGAATACGGTAACGGAAATTCTCTTAATTATCCACCGTGTGAACCTAGCCTTAGTGTCTGTTAATAGGCTCCACTCTACTGATTCTGGTACAGTTGGAATTTTTTTTTCTAGCCCCCATCATTACCGAGTAATCGCTGCTGTTAGATTTGATGCCTGATATGCTACTTAGTCTCTGTACTGTGAGGTGGGCAGTGTCAGGTAGGAGCAGGCAAGGGGGCGTGGCTTAGAGCTCGAATCACCTAACAGTATAGGTTCTTAGTATAACTATCAGCAACCAAAACTAACTGAACTGATTGCTCAACAACGGTGGGGGCTAGAGAGAAAAATCCAACTGTGCCCGAATAAGAGGAGAGGCCATTATTAAATGATCCAAAGAGATGCTACATTTTACTAAATCTGTTACAAATAGCAGAACCATCACCCCCAGCAAGAGAGACATTAATAATACTGCATAGGACGAATCCCTGGTCTGTATCCCCAGAATATGAGAAAACATCAGAAAAGAGAAGGGAAGTGTCTAGAGAGAAGATGCTCCAAGTGCTTCCCCCTCCTCCAACATACAGTCCCATGTAAATACATCCCTCCCTCCCTTCATCCTCCTTCAACAAACAGTCACATGAAAACACACCCCCCCCACCCCCACACCAGCCCAGAAGCCCCCCGCCACCCCGCAGCCCCCCCCCCAGCACAGCACACAGGCCGCAGAAGCAGCACCCGGAGGGGAGCCAGGAAGGGGCGGCCCCAAGGAGGGCGGGGCCGATCACAACCTGGCCTAAGAGGAGGCGGAGCCAAGCACGGAGAGGAAAACAGAAAGCAAGAGGACGGATGATGGAAGGATGTTTCGGGACGCATGTTGGGGGGCTGACGGGTGGGTGTTCCATGGGACTGTAACCTGGATTGTCTGGGGGATTGGATTGATGTTTAGGGTGGGATAGGAGTCCCTAGGGTGCTACCTGTGTATTGGAGGGCCCCTGGGGTCTTTCCATCTATGTGTTGGGAGGAGGGGGCTGCCCCCTGTGTGCTGTTGTTATCTGGACCTTGGTGGGCTGCTGCCTATGTGCTGTGCGGGGCTTATTGTTAGACATAGTCCCTATGCTGACTGTCACAGAAAGCACCGAGACCATGAACCTACCTGCAGCAACTCCATTTTAGTCAGCTCTGTAGTGAGACAGCTAAAATGGCAGTGACGTATGGAGGACCTACCTATAGTAACTACAGAGTACACCGAGACCATGAACCTACCTATAGTAACTACAGAATACACTGAGACCATGAACCTACCTGCAGTGGTGACCCTAGCCTCTTTGCTGCCTGAGGTGGATTATAGATTGTGCCCCCCACACACAAAAAATAGCTTTTCCATGCTACTAGCTTCACACGCTGTTATCGCCGCACAATATGCACAATACACAAAGTTATAAAACAGTTTATAAGAATTCTTCTTCCTGTATTACTTCAGTATCAGATCAACAACACGGCATTAACAATGACAATAACTTCTCACATCTTCTGCTTGGTGGATGGACGAGCCCACGTGGCCCCCATTCTCTATAATAGGAGCCCCGCAGATAGCTGAGTACTGGACTTCGGGTATCTTTGGCTCTCCCACTGAAGTGAATGAGAGCCCCGCGGGTTCGTCCATCCACCAAGTGACACACCTATATATATGGCTGCGGTCAGGCTGGATTCCCACCCAGTGGGGGAAAAAACCCAATTCTCAGGCTCAGTGGGGGTCTCAGCAGACAGACCCCCATCACTCAGGTATTTATCCTCTATCATTTAGGTGAATACAGGGCAGTACCATTTTGTGACTTACAGGTGACGTCTCTGACTAATCGGTCACATTTCCCTTCTCTTCCCTTTGGGCCGCCATGACCACTTCTTCCAGCTGTGACTTGTCTCTGTAAAGTTTGCAGCACAGACATCTTTGGCTCCTCACTTTTCCAGGCACCGGACCCACATTGTCCTCACCTGCACCCCCATCCTGCTGTTACCCCAATTATATAATATATGATATAACCCCCCATAATGAATAATACTCCCAAGTGCATCTTTATATTAATAATGTCCGTGTGTACCCTGTATAAATAGTGCCCCTTATTAATAATGCCCCAGGTGTTAACTAATTAAAAGGTTTTCCAGGTCATTAATAAACTAATCAGTGGGGCTCAAAAACCCAGGACCCCTACTGATCAGCTGTTTGAATGAACCGTGGTGCCTGTGTAAGAGCCGTGACCGCTTCTCTGTTTACATAGTGTCATTCATCTCATAGAGGCCATGTAATGTAGCTACAGTCTCGTCCTATACAAGTCTATGTTGCATCACACATTCACTATAAACAGACAGCGTATGATATAAACAGGTGCCATAGCACCTGTTTATAGCTCCCCATTTACACACACTATAATGTTCCACAGCAGCCCCTGCACACAGTATTACACAGTATTGTGGCCCGCAGCTGCCCCTGTACACAGTATTATGGCACACAGTGGCCCCTGCACACAGTATTATGGCCCGCAGCAGCTCCTGCACACAGTATTATGGCCCGATGCGGCCCCTGCACACAGTATTATGCCCAACAGCAGCCCCTGCACACGATATTATGTTCTATAGTGGCCCCTGCACACAGTATTATGCTCCATACTGGCCCCTGCACACGGTATTATGCTCCATAGTGGCCCCTGCACATGGTATTATGCTCCATAGTGGCCCCAGCACACGATATTATCTCCACAGTGGCCCCTGCACATGGTATTATGCCCCACAGTGGCCCCTGCACACGGTATTAATTTCCACAGCGACCCCTGCACATGGTATTATTCTCCATAGCGGCCCCTGCAGTGGAATTATGCTCCACCTTGGCCCCTGAACACGGTATGATGCCCCATAGTGGCCCACCCATAGACTATTATTATACTCTGGGCAGTGGCATAACTACGAATGGCTGGGCCCCAAGGCGAACATTTGACATGGGCCCCCCCTTGAACCAGTTACAGGTCCCCAAACAGTAAAATATGCTCAACAGTGGCACAGTATAATATGCTCCCCACAGTAGGCCCCACACAATATTATATGCTCCACAGTGGTCCCCACCCAGTTGTATATGCTCCACAGTGGCCCCCACCTAGAAGTATATGCTCCACAGTGGCCCCAACCCAGTATTATATGCTTCACAGTGGGCCCCACCCAGTAGTATATGCTCTACAGTGGCCCCCACTCAGTATTTTATGCTCTACAGTGGCCCCCATCCAGTATTATATGCTCCCCACAGTGGCCCCCATCCAGTATTATATGCTCCCCACAGTGGCCCCCATCCAGTATTATATGCCCCCCACAGTGGCCCCCACCCAGTATTATATGCTATACAGTGGCCCCCACTCAGTATTATATGCCCCCCACAATGGCCCCCACCCAGTATTATATGCTCTACAGTGGCCCCCACCCAGTATTATATGCTCTACAGTGGCCCCCACCCAGTAGTATATGCTCTACAGTGGTCCCCACCCAGTATTATAAACTCCCAACAGCCCCCCTCCGCTTCGGTGCTATTATTATACTTTGGGGTCTCCTCAGACCCCAGAGTATAATAATCAGAGGCCCAGGGAAGGTGATTAAAAATAAAAAATTCATACTCACCTTGCCTTACCTTTCCTCGCTCCATTCTGCCGTCTTCAGGCCCACTTCCGACATTGCTGTTGAGGCCTGTGATTGGGCCTCAGCGGTCACGTGGGGGTGCACTGACGTCATTACGTGGCCGCACCCCATGTGACCGCTGGGGCTTAATCACAAACCTCAGTCACATGATGGAACAGCACCGGAGAGAACGCTGTGCCCAGGAGAGGGTGCCCTGCCCTGCCATCTATTGGAAAGGGGCCTGCAATATGCCAGGGTCCCTTTCCAATAACAGTATGTATAGCGGTCGGGGAACCAGGCTTTCCCCGACCGCTATCATAGTAGTCCGGGGCCCGGCCATCTCCAGATGGCCGCGGGCCTCGTACCCTGCCGGGTCGCAGTCGCAGGGGGTCGTTACGCCACTGGTTTATGGGGTTCACAGTAGCGTCTTCCACAGGTCTCTGGGCCCCCTAATGTCCCGGGCCCTGTGGCAGCCGCTACCGCAGCTACCCCGGTATTTGCGCCCCTGACTCTGGGGCCTTTTCAGACCCCACAGTATAATGATCGGAGACCCAGCTGGTGACAAACATAAAACTAGTGTTACTTACCTATCCTGGGCTCTGGTGCACTCCCTGCAGCTTTCAGCCCTGTTTAATTACGCACAGACGTCACGTGGACCAGGTCGGCGTTGCGAACTGATGACGTCACCAGAGGGCCGAAGCCTGCTGGGAGTAACATCGGATCGCAGGAGAGGTGAGTAACAGTGGTTTTTATGTTTATCATCTCCCCTGGGCCTCCGATTATTATACTCTGGGGTCTGAAAAGACCCCAGAGTATAATAATAGTAGTATTTGAGGCCCGCAGCCTCACTTACCGATTGCTGCTCCTGCTCACAGCCGCCTCCGCTTCCCCTTCTGCGTCCCATAGCAGAAGGGGAAGCGGAGGAGGCCATGAGTAGGCATGGGGGTAGCTATGTTAATAGGCCAGTACCTGCTGGAGTTACGGCCTATTTATTAAAAAAAAAAAAAAAAAAAAAAAGTTGTCCTCACCTACCTGAGATCCTTTGATGGAGCCGCCGCCTCCTCTTCTTGTCCATGTATAGGACATCTGTGTCTCTGCGCAGGAGGCGCGATGACGTCATTGCGCTGAGATGCTGACGTCTCGTAAGCCAGCCCAGGACAGGCCCCACTCAGCTTTGTTTTTTTGTTTTTTTTAAAGCAGCCTCTCCTGGGCTGGTTTACGTTAAATAAATAGTAAAAATGCCACCCACCCCAGACAGTGACGGATAGTGCCGCCTGAGGCGGCCTCCTCACTTCACCTCATTAGAGGTGCGCCCCTGCCTACCTGCAGCAACTCCATTCTAGTCAGGTCTGTAGTGAGATAGCTAAAATGGAAGTAATCAGGGTTGGATTGGCCCACCGGGGAACCGGTGAATCCCCTGGTGGGCCCTGTGCCTTTAGAGGGCACTATCGAACCCCCACTGCTTTTTTATTTTTTGATAGGCAGTGGAAGTGAAGTAAGGCCCCCATTCACTTACCTCTCCCTGCTCCAGGCCAGGACCCCCGCACGACACATATTACTTCATCGCGATGTGATGTGCAACGCACAGAGCCCAGGCAGCTGCATGAAGAGTCTGCGAGCAGGAGCGGGGAGAGGTAAGTGATTCTGCCAGGTTCTCCACGGTTTTGTGATACGGTTTTAATAACTGGATCGCAAAACCGGGAAGAAGCGGCGTCGCCGAATCGGTTCTGATACTAGTAGAGCAGAAAGCCACTGGCTTTCTGTTCTACCGCTCACAGACTTGTAGGCCACGGGACCCATTGAGCCTGTGGCCTACAAGCTAAGCTCCGATACTTGCCTAACTGTTCTCTGGCACCTCCTGCTTCTTCCTGCTCCGGGCACACATGACATCATATCAGTGCATCTGGAGCAAGAAGGAGCGGGAACAGGGAGCAGACAAGTAAGTAATAGCCTAATGCTGCCATGGGGTGTGGGGGGACCAGTGAAGGGGCTACTGTATGGGCCATACAGTGTCCCTGGGCCATCCACCCCATATAGTGGCCCCTACACTATTCTCCCCCATACAGTGGCCCCTTTACTATTCCACCCCCATAAAGTGGCCCCCTCACTCCCCCCCATACAGTGGCCACTTCACTGTATGGGGACCATTGATGGGGCCATTATGGTGGGGGGGCAGTGATGGGGGCTAATATCCTGGGGGACATTAAAGGGGTTATCCAGGATAACATTTTTTTAATTAGGCTGGGGGAGGTGAAAAAAAACCCAAAAAACTTACTCTTCTGTTTCCATTGTCTCCCAGAGCAGTTCAGTCCTGCAGCTCTGTTGTTTTCTTCCCACTGAACATGATTACCTGGGCCAGTGAGGACTTCTGGCAAAAGAAAACAGCGGAGCTGCAGGAGCGGATCGTGCTAGGAAGACACTGGAACACAGGGGACAGGTGAGTAGGTTTTTTTTTTGGGAGGGGGGGTGTTTTTTCAGCTCCCCCGGACTAATAATAATAATAATAATAATAATATAATAATAATATAATAATAAAAAAAATGATGCTGGACAACCTCTTTAAAGAGAACCTTTCATGTCCTCAGACACATGCGGTTTTATATACCGCTAGAAAGCCTGACAGCGCACTGTCGGCTTTCCCGTTATGTGCCCCGGGGCTGAAGATATCAGTGCAGTTAGTTTTCTGCCCCATTATCAGAAGGGCGTTCCTGACAGTCTAGCTGGGCTGTGAGGAACGCACCCCCTGACTGTACTCGTCCATAGCCCTGTACTGGGGGGGGCGCCATCGCTATTAAAAATAGATACATATGATCACATTACGCTTATGGACCAATGGAAACTGGCGGTTTCTTCAGTCTTGACATACACACAGCTTTACACCAGGTTTTCATAGCAACCAAGCTATTTATGACCTGTATTAATCAATAGCAGTTCGCAGGTCCTTAAATATTCAGTCGTTGAAAATTTTTTAAACGCACACACACAAACAACATACAAAACAGACTAGTGCAAAACTGGCCAATTCTTATGGGGCCACTACACAAACAAAAAATACCCATGCGAAGCCGGGTCCTTCTGCTAGGTTTTATATATATAAGAGATGTATAGGGGCAGTTACAGATTACTTGACACACCTTACAGTGGCTTGCAAAAGTATTCATTCTCCTTGAACTTTTTCACATTTTGTCACCTTACAAACACAAACTTAAATGTATTTTATTGAGATTTTAAGTGATAGATCAACACAAAGTAGCAGATAATTGTGATGTGGAATGGAAATAATACATGGTTTTCAAAATTTTAATCAAATAACAGTCTGAAAAGTGTGACGTGCAAAAGTATTCAGTCCCCTGTACTCTGATACCCCTAAATAAAATCCAGTGCACACAATTGCCTTCAGAAGTCACTTAATTAGTCAATAGAGTCCAGCTGTGTGTAATTTAGTCCCAGTATAAATACACCTGTTCTGTGAAGGCCTCAGTGGTTTGTTAGAGAACACTAGTGAGCAAACAGCATCATGAAGACCAAGGGACTCACCAGACAGGTCACAGATAAAGTTGTGGAGAGTTTAAAGCATGGTTAGGTTATAAAAACATATCTCAAGCTTTGAGCATCCCGAGGAGCACTGTTCAATCCATCATCCAAAAATGGAAAAAGTATTCTACAACTGCAAATCTACCAAGACATGGCCGTCCACCTAAACTGACAGATCCAGCAAGGAGAACAGTGGTCAGAGAAGCAGCCAAAAGGCCCATTGTCACTCTGGAGGAGCTGCAGAAATCCACAGCTCAGGTACAGGGAGAATCTGTCTACAGGACAACTATAAGTCGTGCACTCCACAAATCTGGCCTTTATGGAAGAGTGGCAAGAAGAACGCCATTGTTGAAAGAAAGACATAAGAAGTGCCAATTGCAGTTTGCCACAAGCCATATAAGCAAACATGTGGAAGAAGGTGCTCTGGTCAGATGAGACCAAAGGGGAACTTTTTGGCCTAAATGCAAAGCGCTATGTGTGGCGGAAAAGTAACCCTGCCCATCGCCCTGAACACCCCATCCCCACTGTGACACATAGGGGGCAGCATCATGCTGGGGGGAAGCATTTCTTCAGGAGGGACAGGGAAGCTGCTCAGAGTTGATGGGAAGATGGATGGAGCTAAATACAGGGCAATCCTGGAAGAAAACCTGTTGAAGACTGCAAGAGACTTGAGACTGGGAAGGAGATTCACCTTCCAGCAAGACAATGACCCTAAACCTACAGCCCGAGCTACAGTGGAATGGTTTAGATCAAAGGATATTCATGTGTTAGAATGGCCCAGTCACAGTCCAGACCTAAATCCCATTGAGCATCTGTGGCAAGACATGAAAATTGCTGCTCACAGACACTCTCCATCCAATATGGCTGAGCTTGACCTATTTTGCAAAGAAAAATGGGCAAAAATCTCAGTCTCTAGATGTGCAAAGCTGGCAGAAACATACCCCAAAAAACTTGCAGCTGTAATTGCAGTGAAAGCTGGCTTTACAAAGTATTGATATGGGGGGGCTGAAGACTTTTGCATGTCACACTTTTCAGAGTTTTATTTGATTAAAACTTTGAAAACCATGTATCATTTTCCTTCCACTTCACAATTATCTGCTACTTTGTGTTGGTCTACCACTTAAAAGCTCAATAAAATCAATTTAAGTTTGTGGTTGTAAGGTGACAAAATGTGAAAAAGTTCAAGGGGTATGAATACTTTTGCAAGGCACTGTATATGCACTATTGGGTTTTGTACACATAAATCTATATATATGACATTTCTTTCTGTCTTACTAATGTAGAGATCACATCAATTCATCTTTTTGTATATATTTTTTTTTCTTCATTATTTTGTCCTATATATTTCATTGCATCATTCTGGTAACAATAACAGCTAACGTGTGTCGCGGATGTAATGTGTGGAGCAGATTCCACATATATTGTTATTGGTAGGTACTAGTCAGAGGCGTAGCTAGGGGTTCAGCACAGTGGGGGTGAACACGTCCAAGTGGGCCCCCAACTCAGGTATACCAACACTATCACTATACGGTGACCGGTGGTTCTACACAGGGCTGTGAAGACCAGTTACGTAAATACAGTACAGGAACAATGTTGTGACTTACAGGTGACATCTCTGACGGTTTACATTTATCGTCTCTTCCATCTGGACCGCCATGACCACTTCTTCCAGTTGTCACTGTAAAGTTTGTAACACAGACATCTTTGGCTCCTCACTTTTCCAAGCACCTGACCCACATTGTCCTCACCTACACACCCATCCTGCTGCTACCCCAATTATAAAATATATGATATAAAATCCCCTGGAAATGAATAATAACCCCATGTGCCTTTTTAATTTAATAATGCTCCTATGTGCCCCATTTATTTAATACTGCCCCTCAATTAATAATTCCCCCTAATTAATAATGCCCTGTGTAACCCCTTAAATCAATTTAATGCCCTGAGTGCCACCTAAAATTAATATTGCCCAATTTCCCTATTATTAATTATACCTTCTTATGTCTCCTTGTATACATTATGCCCTCTTACATAAATGCCCCTCTGTATTAATAATGCCTATTAATAACCCCTTTGTATTAAAGACGACCTTTCATGTCCTGATGTATATGCGGTTTTATATACCACTAGAAAGCTGACAGTGCACTGAATTCAGCGCACTGTCGGCTTTCCCATTATGTGCCCCGGAGGAGGAGATATCGGTGCCATTAGTTTCGGCACTAATCTCTCCCCACTGTTAGAGGGGCGTTCCTGACAGTCTAGCGTCATCGCTGGGCTGCGAGGAATGTCCCCCCCCCAAAGACTTGTACTGGGGGAGAGGGGGGCTTCCTCATAGCTCAGTGTCATTGCAGGGCAGTAAGGAACGCCCCCTCTGACAGTACAAGGCTATGTTAGAGTACTGTCGGGGGGGCATTACTCACAGCCCAGTGATGACGCTAGACTATCAGGAACGCCCTTCTGACAGTGGGGACATATACAGTGCCTTGCGAAAGTATTCGGCCCCCTTCAACTTTTCAACCTTTTGCCACATTTCAGGCTTCAAACATAAGGAGATAAAACTTTAATTTTTTGGTGAAGAATCAACAACAAGTGGGACACAATTGTGAAGTGGAATGAAATTTATTGGTTATTTTAAACTTTTGTAAAAAATAAAAAACTGAAAAGTGGGGTGTGCAATATTATTCGGCCCCTTTACTTTCAGTGCAGCTAACTCACTCCAGAAGTTCAGTGAGGATCTCTGAATGATCCAATGTTGTCCTAAATGACTGATGAGGATAAATATAATCCACCTGTGTGTAATCAAGTCTCCGTATAAATGCACCTGCTCTGTGATAGTCTCAGGGATCTGTTTAAAGCGCAGAGAGCATCATGAAGACCAAGGAACACACCAGGCAGGTCCGTGATACTGTTGTGGAGAAGTTTAAAGCTGGATTTGGATACAAAAAGATTTCCCAAACTTTAAACATCCCAAGGAGCACTGTGCAAGCAATCATATTGAAATGGAAGGAGTATCAGACCACTGCAAATCTACCAAGACCCGGCCGTCCCTCTAAACTTTCATCTCAAACAAGGAGAAGACTGATCAGAGATGCAGCCAAGAGGCCCATGATCACTCTGGATGAACTGCAGAGATCTACAGCTGAGGTGGGAGAGTCTGTCCATAGGACAACAATCAGTCGTACACTGCACAAATCTGGCCTTTATGGAAGAGTGGCAAGAAGAAAGCCATTTCTCAAAGATATCCATAAAAAGTCTCGTTTAAAGTTTGCCACAAGCCACCTGGGAGACACACCAAACATGTGGAAGTAGGTGCTCTGGTCAGATGAAACCAAAATCCAACTTTTTGGCCACAATGCAAAACGATATGTTTGGCGTAAAAGCAACACAGCTCATCACCCTGAACACACCATCCCCACTGTCACACATGGTGGTGGCAGCATCATGGTTTGGGCCTGCTTTTCTTCAGCAGGGACAGGGAAGATGGTTAAAATTGATGGGAAGATGAATGGAGCCAAATACAGGACCATTCTGGAAGAAAACCTGTTGGAGTCTGCAAAAGACCTGAGACTGGGACGGAGATTTATCTTCCAACAAGACAATGATCCCAAACATAAAGCAAAATCTACAATGGAATGGTTCACAAATAAACGTATCCAGGTGTTAGAATGGCCAAGTCAAAGTCCAGACCTGAATCCAATTGAGAATCTGTGGAAAGAGCTGAAATCTGCTGTTCACAAACGCTCTCCATCCAATCTCACTGAGCTCGAGCTATTTTCCAAGGAAGAATGGGCAAGAATTTCAGTCTTTCGATGTGCAAAACTGATAGAGACATACCCCAAGCGACTTGCAGCTGTAATCGCAGCAAAAGGAAAGTGCTAACAAGTACAAAGTATTAACTTAAGGGGGCCGAATAATTTTGCATGCCCCACTTTTCAGTTTTTTATTTTTTACAAAAGTTTAAAATATCCAATAAATTTCGTTCCACTTCATGATTGTTTCCCACTTGTTGTTGATTCTTCACCAAAAATTAAAAATTTTATATCCTTATGTGTGAAGCCTGAAATGTGGCAAAAGGTTGAAAAGTTCAAGGGGGCCGAATACTTTCGCAAGGCACTGTATGTGCCGAAACTAACGGCACTGATATCTCCTCCATCGGGGCACATAATGGGAAAGCCAACTGGCTTTCTACCGGTATATAAAATCACAGGTTCATGAGGACATGAAAGGTCCTCTTTAAAGGGGTTGTCCAGAAAGTGGACAAATCACAATGGAGGTGGGGTAGGTGATAAAAAAAATCATACTTTTTTCTCCGCATTTTTCAAGCAGAAACCAAGCAGACCCCATTATAGTCTATGAGGTCCACGGGTAACCGCTTTACAAGCGAATTGGGTTTTCCGTTTTTCAGGTCCCCAAGTGGACCCAAAAAATGGAAACCAAGCGCTAGTGTGAACCCAGCCTTACCTGTCCCCAGTGCTCTGGTGTCTGCCTCCACTATCTGTTCAGACACATGCCATACGTGACTGCTGAGGCCATCAGTGGCCTCAGTGTTGGCAGTAAAGGACCCAGTCATGTATATGAGTGACATCACTGAGTCTTTTCCAGCCACTGCTCAGGCCAATCACATGCAGTGCAGGACTTGCGGTAGGGAAGCGGCGTGTGTGTGCCTGGACAGACAGCAGCAGAGGGCTGCGGACATCGGTAGCCCGGAGACAAGTGAGTATTTTTTTTATGTTTCACCTTCCCCACCTCCTCTCCAATTTGCCCAATACATTCCTTACCAGTAAACTTTATTATTCCCTAGAAAACCCCTTTAATACTGCCCAAATGCCCCCTAATATTATCTTCCCTTACATTCATACAGCCCCCCACTGACCTTTCTCTATAATTTATATCCTCTTTTATTAAAGCCACCTAATACCCCTTATATCAGTTATGGCCTCTTATCTAAATTCCCAGTTGACCTCTTATATGTATTACCCCAATTACAATGCTTAAAGTGAGTTAAAAAAAAAGTCGATGCTACTCACCTACCTCCGATCCCCCGAGGAGGAGTCTCTGCACTGACGCCGCTTACTGAAGAAACAGGACCTGCGTCCTGGCGCGGACGGCACAGGACAATGACGTCATCGCGCAAACGTCTGTGCCAGGACGCAGACCTGAAATGGCTTGTGGTTTACGAGCTACGTACGAGTAGAGAATGTATTTCAACTGTATCGGTGTCATGCAGACGCCGATGCAGTTAATATGTGAGGGTAACCTGTGCTGCGGAGGCACCCAGGTGGACCCCCGAGAGTCAGTGGGCCCCCGGCCACCGCCCCCCCTCCGTCCCCCCCGGTAGCTACGCCTCTGGTACTAGTTATCTGATCTGGAGTCCAATTGGTGAGGCAATGGCATAGTACTTAAACAGTAGTAGATGAGGAGTTAAATAGCAGGAATAGTACCTAAGGAGTAAGAAGCAACCGTGGTCAGACGTATGCAGGATTCGGTACACAGGAGCAGTAGAGTAGTGGTGAGGATCAGGGCAAACAGGAAGCAGACAGCCAGAATAATCAGGCACAGGATACAGTAAGCTGTGGGTTTATATAGGGATTGCTATACTGTGATTGGCCACAGAGCAGGTGCGATCCCTAAGCTAATCATTCCAATAGAAAAGTCCGGGCTAAGCAAGGCAAAGAACAAACAGGCTTCTTCAATCGCATAATGGTCAAAGCTGCAGAACATGGCTGGGAAGTCAAGGGTTCAAGACCCAGTGAGCTCATTTCCTGATATTACTCCTGCTTCTCCAGGAGTGTCCTCTGGACGGTGCTTGGCTTGGCTAGCCTGGATAGTGCTGATGGAATTCTCTTACCAGTTGTGGAGCATGAATGTTGTGTACTGGTTCCCATGAGTTATCTTCAGGACCATATCCTTGCCACTTTATCAAGTACTGTAACTGATTTCGAAAAATTCTAGAATCCAAAAT